>ML795215.1:238323-251716 GCA_009831015.1 Picea engelmannii | reverse complement strand
GCCCTCGCACCTTCACTCCCCACCAAACACCTTATCCATACATTTATTTCTATTTAATGGTCTTATCTTTTACTTAATGTTCCTTTTACATATGGGTTACGTTATCCCTTATGGGATACGTAACCCCATTTAACCTTATTTTATTTTCCCCCATTTTTTTAATACATAATTAATCAATTACTTTAATTAATAATCAATTAATCACTAACCATTAATTTAATACTTAATCATTTAATGACTCACTTAATAATTAATCATACATTAACCCTTAATCAAAGAGTTAATCATACTTAAGCTAATCATAGTTTAAAAAAAAAAAAAATTAATTAACAACATATAATTAATTAAGGTTATATAATAATTAATTATAATTAGCTAATCTTTAGGATTATTTATGAAATTATTCATATTAATAAGAAAATGGTCATTACAAAATAATCCCTCTAGCTTATACCCCTTTCTAGTCTCTTAGCCCCTCCCTTTCCCTTCCTAGTGGAGTTTAGTCCCCCGTTCTCTTTTATCGTGGTCGATATGTTTTATATTAATGATATGAGTGTTTAGATATAAAAAAATAGGCTCAATTTCCTTCATCATCTAGTATCTCTGGCATAAACATCACATAAGCCTCCTAGCTTATAATCACTTGGCTCACCAGCCTACAAAACATATTTACAATTTAGCAGGGGCTCAATCTTAGGGTATTACATGGAATTTGATAAATGATACATAATCAACTTGAATATAAGGAAAATGACACTTGAATCATGGAAATATAGATTCATTACACCATTATACCCTTCAGAAGGAGAAAGGTTCATAGAACCCACTTGCTTAGATTTGGAGAAAATAAACGAGTTGTACATAACCACTGCGTAAGAAGAAGATTATGTCAACCCAACTTTAGATTGGGTACTAATATAGAGAAGCACCACATCATGTGCTTTCGACACAGATAGAGGTTTGGAGAATTGGAAACAATGATTACATGAATTTTCTACAAGAAGGTGTGCAAGAATAGACCGCGTAGTAAGATGGGTTGGTACAAAGATAAGGGAACCTCCCAGTTTTCATGGGGTAAATGAATTAAAGGAATTTATGAAAAAATATGAAGAGGAAATGTTAGAAAATCATAATCTCTTATCCCTAGATATTTCACTCAATTCCACACCTGCAAGATGGTGGGGTGAGCACAAAGAAACCATTCAAGATTGGTATCGGTTAAAATGACTACTGCACATTAGATTTGGTGCAGAACAGGGGAACAATAAAATGAAAAGGTATGATGGGAAAGGGAAACCAAAAAAAAATTTGGAGAAGTGCATAACACAATGGAGGATGACACCACCAGAAGAATGGCCTCATCACTTTATCCATACATTGGTAGAAATCCCAAAGAACTAGTATGTTGACTAGGAGATGCACAAAGGTACTACATAATGGAAATCACTACAACAGAACCTCATAGTAACCTTCTCATTTGAAAATGGTGTTAGCACTATATAATTTGTGATAATTAAATGATTTTTCAGTGATGTGGCACTTTTGTATTGATCAGGAACTTTCGTAGCACCTTCAATTTTTGTCGCATCAGGTATTGATTAAGGTTGGTTGTCATTGATGTCAACCCTTGAAGAAATATCGATAGCAGAAAGGTTTGGGTGATCGACCCAATTTTTTTTTATGTAAAGATGACTCATTATTGTCTTGTCATGGTTGATAATAAGTAGAAATGGATTAACTCTAAATTGGTCCCCTGATGGTGAAATCCCTCACGGGAATATGTTTTGTGGATTGAGTTATCCTAGAAGTATGGTTAGACAACACATGATTATTTGTGGAATAATGAGATGAAGGTCAATGAATTTTTCAGTGAAACTATCCTATATGGATAGTTCTTGTCATGTCATTTCTGGTGGTATGTGGAACGTCAAATAACACCTCACGGTTTGAGAGTTATGGCCTTAGGAAGTTGAAGGACCCCCATATGTCATCTAGAAGCCCCAAAAGGTCAAAGTCATCAAAGTGGTTTAAGATATTTTAGAAGGTAAATAATATAGTGAAGTGATGAGTGTACTATAATTCAAAGTGAATACAAATGAATTATTTAAATAATAAATTTAATGGAGAAATTAGAAGTGGGTTAACCCTAAAATAAGGAAAGTGGGCAAAGTGACCTAGAAGATGTTTTTAAGGAAGCTACTTGGAGAGTATAAATAAGAGGAAAGGCTCTCTCATTTCATATCACACTTGAGAATATTGAATATCTATAGTTGTCTGAGGTAACCAAATGATATATAAGCTGAATTTCTAAGGGAAGGTGAAGAAAAGAAGGCCAGAATTCAAGGAAGGATAAATTATTTTGATGATGCTTTCTAAGGTATGTTATTTATGTCATCTCACCATTTTCGCAATAAATTTTTTTCTAGAATGAATAAGACAGTGAAATTTCTATTCCATTGAGGAAACATATCCTAGTATCTATGGAAAAAAATTCAGCTTGTGGTTCCTTGTATTTCTTGAGTTACACTCCATGGAAAATAGGGTTTGTGGCTAGTCCTAAAACTAGTCTAAAACAAGTGTTTCGGGTAAAAACGTCGTAAATTCTTCATAAAAAATCCAAATTCAGCATGAAAAAATGTGTTGGTTAGAGTACAGTATTTAGTATTTTATGTAATATTTTTAGATCGCTTCAACAAATATTATGAGTGGGGCATGCTCTACAATATATTTCTCTAGAATAAGACAGAATTCAGCAAGGTATGCCATTTTTTCTATAACTCCTTTTATGAGAGGTTCCAAGTAGTTAAACTTGAAGGAATTACATAAACCACACTGAAGAAAATTGTGTATTAGTTTCAAATATTTACTCATTATAGGTACAAAGTTATGATTATTTCAAGTTAGGGTTGTTGACTAATCCAAAACTAGTCATGTGAGACTAAAGAAATTTTTGATGAAAATGATAGTCTCTTGTTGTTAAAGTTAAGGAAGGTTTGTAGGTATGTGATCATATAAATCAGGTCGATTACAGAGTTACAAATCATATTTGGATGATGAAATTTATGAGGGATTTTAGTTAAGGTACATGTTGTGTACATGGTTGAGACAAGTAGTTGATGAGTTGGCACATACATGAGGTGTATAGTTCATGATGTTGATACATATTGATGAGTCATAGTTGATGAGTAGTTGAAACATGATTGGTACATGGTTGGTTGCACTTGTTTATGGTACAGGTTGATTACAGGTTGTTTGGTACAGGTTGGTGCATGGTTGATGCATTTGTTTATGGTACAAGTTAATTACAGGTTGAGGTATAGGTTGATCATGGTTCAGGTTTATTGGTACAGGTTTACAATGGTATATCTCATAGTGATAGTGTGATAGTGGTTCCATCATTCTACTTCTACTTTAGGGCAGTTGGATGGGGCAAGGACAGGTGGTTGTAGCCACCTTCCGGTTGTAGTCAAAGAACATAAGGGGTTGTAACCTCCTTCTAGTTGTAGCCAGAGAATTGGGGAGTTGGAGCTTCCCTCAGGTTGTAGCCTAAGAAACTAGGGGGTTGGAGCCTCCTTCTAGTTGCAGCTGGAAAACAAAGGAATTTGGTGCTTCCAATGAACATAATTCTTCAAGACATATAAGAAAAAACATTATGTGGTTTTCTCCTGATTTGGGTTTCCACGTAAAACAATGGTGTACTATGTATGTGTATGATTGTTCATTTGTTCATTGCTCATTATTGGATGATAATTATACATTGATATAACACTTGTATTATTTGGTTTAAAAAGGATTATAATTTCTCTATTACCGATTCACCCCCCCTATTAGCAATCCAACAATTTGTATCAGATCAGGTTCCTTCAGAAACCAGTTTAACCACTGAAAGGTAGATCATGGAGAGCAACAACTTGTATAAAAATGGAATACCACAGTTTGATGAACAAAAGTATGTTTTTTGGAGAATAAGGATGAAGACATATATACAGGCACAGGGATTTGAAATTTGGCAATCAATTGTAGATGGATACACAACACCAACAGTTCCACCAACAAATGACAAAGTAGTGAAGCTCGGTCAAAATAATTCCAAAGACACAAATTCACTTCTGAATGGTCTCAGTGAAATGATATTCATCAAAGTTTCATATTGTAAATCTTCTAAAGAGATTTAGGAAAATATTTGAAATATTTATGAAGGAGATTCAAAATTCAAAGAAACAAAGATTAAAACTTACAGAGGTCAGTTCAAACAACTAAAGATGAAGGAACATGAGAATATAGCAGCCTACTTCTTATGAGTTGATGAAACAATGAATAAAATCATAGGATTGGGAGAATAAATCGAAGAATCTATAATTGTTCAAAAGGTACTAATATCTCTTCCTATGAGATTTGACCCTAAGATATCAACACTAGAAGAAAGATCAGATCTAAAATAAATAAGCATGAATGAACTGCATGGAATCCTCACAGCATATGAAACGAGAATTGAACAAGAAAATCCAGATGTAAAAGAAGCATCTTTCAAAGAACCCAAAATATCAAAGAATCCAAAAGATCAAAGAAAAAGGAAAATCAACAAGAAGAACATAGCAGCAACAGTGATGTCTCAGAAGATGATGAAGAAGTGGCCAACTTCGTCAAAATATTGAACAAGGGAATCGACGGTAGGTATAGAGGTAAGATTCCTTTAATTTGTTTTAATTGTGATGGTATTGGTCATTTTGCTAACAAATGTCCTCATAAGAAAAAGATAAATGATGAAGGTTACTCAAAAGGAAAACAAACATATAAAGGGAAAATAACTACAAATAATTTTTTTAAGAAAAGATTATGCACCAAAGAAGATATCTCATAATCAAATGAAGGTGAAGTTAGTGATAGTGAGACATGAAGAGTTCTATTCATGGTAGCAGAAGAATTTGATAAAGAAGACTCTGAAGAAGAATATTAAGAAGTCGAAGAAGAAATTGAAGAGGAAGAAGTTGACTACCGAGAAGAATTGATGTGTGCCATAGAAGTTATCAGAAGAGAAAAGAAGAAAAACAAGAAACTAGAAGCAAAACTAGACAAGAAAGAGGACACTCAAGAACTAGAACAAATGATCACAAATTTAAACTTTCAAATAGAAGAATATAAAAGAATTGAAGAAGCACTCAAAGAACAGCTAGAAGAAAAGGACAAGATCATTGGAAATTTGAAAGAAGATATTGTCACATTAAGAAAGGATATTCAAAAGAAAAATATGCAAAATAAATCAAAAGTTTTGAATGACATTATTAGCAGTCAAAAATCTCATGTTGACAAGTCTGGAATTGGATACAATCACAAACAAAAGGGATCAAGCTTCAAAACAATAGATAAATAAACATATCCAAAAATCTATGCAGAAACAATCAAAGGGGTGTAACACCCGGTTTTCCCCCAGCTTGTAAATATAACTGGACTGGCCAAGAACTATGGAAAACTCATAAATATGAATATGTGATGTAAATGGACCTTCAGGAAAAGGTCAATGAATGTGAATAACAATTTTAATTTATTGCAGGACTGCTAAGAGGGGATGTGCAGAAAAGAGACCACGATGGTGGTGGAAGGCACCTGAAAAGGTGGCGTTAACTTCCACCGAGAATTAATATCGTATTTGGACTCCACTGGCCCGGAGAACCAAAAGCGTCTTGCTGGCCCAAAATTTAATGTCTCGTAGGATGGTAGGCAGATGGCTTAGTGAGGGATGGGATGGTGAATCTCCCATCCATAGAGCCGTCAGGCCTGATCAGCGCGAGGGTAATAATGCCACACGCAACCTTGCAAGAGGATAAGGCATATGGTAGAAGTGATTGCGGGGCAAACGCAAGGGGAACTCTGGCATTACACAGAGTGAGTGATAGCAGAGAGGAGAAATTGCAACCTTCGCTCCTGGTCACTGGCAGACAGAGAGACGTAGTCTCACAACATTGTGGTCTCATCTAGGGTTGGCTAGTGGTAAATCCACTGGGAGTTGCTACGCCTACAGTTGGGTGGAAACGAGCACCCCTCTCAGTAGTTGCACTCACTTCTAGTGTTATTTATGATAAGTGTTTTACATATTGTATCTTGAAATACATATACTGACATATATGCTTATAGAACTATGAAATTGTGAACGATTACAGTGTAAGAATGTATGTGCAGTATTTTGATAAGAAATAATAGAGATAATAGAGATAATAATTTAATTATGCATAAGTTGAACCAAGTCAGGCTTCCAGCCCATTCTCTGGAAGTTGTTTACCCTTATCTGTCTCCAGGGATGCCCCCGAATAGATCTCTTCACATAGATTCCCTCCTTGGAAAGGTTTACCAAGAACCTGGAAACAGGACTTGAATGAGCAAGTCTTAACAGCCATGTATGAGGAGAAATGACCCTCCTAAAATCTCGAAGTAGCAACGTAGGGATAAGTATCAATCGACGGATGAGACCCCGTCAGAAGACCCATGGTCATCCATGACCATTAGATTGACGAAAGAAACAAGGGCGTTACATACCTTGCCCTTTTTTCCTCTATCTTCGTGAATAGCGAGGAAATCGGGATCGTAGACTCCCACGGTCCATGAGGATATCTAGACCGTTGATTTTTCCACACCCATGAAGTAGTGGAAGAGTGCACCAAATGGGATAGATTTGAACCGTTAGATCCTAGCTAGAAAAACCCAACAGTCGTGGGATCTATTCAGAGATGCATGAGGGTTAAGCCCTCGTGAACAGGAAGTTGAAAGTCTCGACGAGAGGCATGGCCATCAGAATATCGGCACTCGTGAATTCGGGAGTCATGATGACATGAGGTCGGGGATTTTCGTAGTGAAAATCCTGAAACCAATCTGAGCCATCCATCATAGGAGGACACGCGGGAAAGATCGGCAGCCCGTCAGCAAATCGGGAATCCCGTGGACAAGAAGCCCATACACTTTGGAATTGCGAAGTCCAGACTCCTGACAAAGAGAAAAGCATCCATTGTAGGGCCAGCTGTCATTATATCGGCATATCGAGATTCAGTGGATCGCGAATTCTGAGGACGAGTACATTTCGGCAGTGGAAAGTCTGAAAACCCAACAGGAGATAAGGTTGTGGTCTTGTGAGATAGTGGTCATGTGGGCCAGGAGTTTAGCCAGGAGGACTAACATGTAAGGGTCCATATCGGTGAATTGGCTCATCGGGAATCGCGGAATTGGAATTCCTGTTGACAAGAGTTCGGGACTTCCCATGGTGGAAACCCCGGAGTAGATATGAGTCATCCGATTGATGGAGGCCATGTGTCAAGAGATTAACTGCATTGGGAAACTGGGGATCGAGGATCCAGGAGTCCCATGATCGAGAGTCTGGATTCTCGTGATGATAAACCCCGATGAACGGATGAGATTCTTTCGGAGGATCTCAGGGTCTGTAATGACCGTTAGATGTAGAGATGATATGTCAACTTAAGCTAGTACGTGGATATGATTTAGGATAAGTGACAAGTAGATCTCGACATCCAGAGTCCACCCACCAAGATCTACGGTTGAGGTTCCATACCGGAGCCCCCTTACTATTTTTCCTTTAGTGGTAGGGGGGGGGGGGTCCGGAATTGGACGCGCAACTCTCGAACAGTCGAGATTAACTCATCATGATCAACGATGCTCAAGTGGATTACAGACCCCCCCTTGCCATTATGCCTTTAAAGGAGGGGGGAGGGGGTCCGGAATAGTGTGGCGTGTGAAGTGGGGCCCCCCTCCTGTCATGACGACTACCATGTCGAGTTTTCCTTTCTGCCACATGTATTCCACTTAACCACGCGAAGGGGCCTGTTCTCATTGGTGGGTCTCTACCCTTGTTGGGATGTGTTCCTATTGGCCATTTGCTGACCCTGTAGTGATTCACCCCCATTGGTCGGTCACCAGCCCTGTTGGGGCTCGACGGTGGTAGAGTCGAATGATTAGACATTACTGTAGCGCCGAGGTGTGAAATACAAATAGGCACTGCATTCAAATTGAACCATGATCATGACCCACGATCACATGGGAATGGAGAAGGAGAGAGAAAGAGCCATCTTACGCTGGGCCTCCATGGATATTTAGGGGTTCTGGTCCAGCGAAAGACCATAGAAATTTGATTTGGGTAGTGGGTATTTGACAAAGTGGTATCAGAGCATGGTTACAACACTCGACCTGATTGGGATCATGTACGAGTTGCGCATAAGCTCTGTTCGAAGAACTCCTACGAGGAGTAACCCCCTAACTTAACTCTCTTGTTGAGGATTGAAACTTGGAAATGAGAACTCGACTGTGTATGCATGTAAAAGAATTATAAATTATGCGCATATTATTAAAATATATCTAACTCTTGACTAACAATCAACGTTTGTCTTTTCACCTAAGCAGACGATCAGCCGCAGGAATTTACAGACCCAAAAAATGGTGACTCACCAAGAGATGGGAGAAGGCTCCCACAATAGAGATGAAGAGTCTGATGAAAGAAGAGAAATAGGAACCCCTCCAGACCTAGCCGAGACTGTGAGGAGTCTCATGGTTGAGTTGCAAAGCTGCAAGGCCGACAATGAAAGGATGATGAAAGAACAAGAAAAGCAAACTGAAATTAATGCAGTGTTACTGTAGAGCATATCCGACCTACAGTGACCAATGCAGCATGAACCCAAAGTGCAGAAACATGGTCGTATCAGTGTCCATACTGAGAGGAGCACCTTAAGAAAGGTCCACCCCAAAGGTAAAGGACCCATGCCGGACGATTCCACTGAGAAGGAAGCTAGCTATTCAGAAGGCTCTTCTAGCAGCAGGACTAGTTCCTATCCCTGGAAGAAACAGAAGAAACAAAAGACTTCCAAGAGTCATAAATTTGAGGAATTCAGAAAGGCCAAACCTCCCTCCTTCAACGATGAGATAAAGAAGGGAGAGGAAGTCGAGGCCTGGCTACTTGGACTGAAGAAATATTTCAGAGTCCATGATTTTTCAGAGAATTTGAAGGCCCAAGTGGCCACTTTCAATCTGAATGGAAAGGCTTCCATCTGGTGGGAAGACCTTAAGAATATGAAAGGGGTCCGCGAGGAGGACCTGTCTTGGAAATGGTTTGAGAAGTACTTCCAGAAGAAGTATTTGTCGGAAATATATTTCGATGAGAAGGCTAAAGAGTTTTATGAACTCAGACTGGGGCAACTCACTATAGAGGAATATGTTAACAAATTCCTCGACTTATTGAGATATGTACCCTACATCAAAGAAGAGAAGGCAAAGGCGCAATGCTTCATCAACAGGTTACCCAAGGAATACCAGAACTGAATCGAATTTGACGAGCCAAAGACTCTAGAAGACACTATAAGAAAGGAAACATATTGTCATGAACAATATGGACATCGGGCAGAGTCTCGTGGAGACTGGAAACAGAAGAGTGGTTTGAGATTTCAGAAAAATGGGAGAAAATCCTCAAGATTTAAAAACTACAAGAAGAACCCCATAATGAACTATCCAACCCGGAGTGTACCCCAGTAGAATTTTCCCTCGGTGGGTGGAAATAAAACTTCTGGACCTATACCAGTAAAGACTAATAACCCAAAGAAAGAACCTCTGAAATGTTGGGGCTGTGGAGAAGAGAATCTCCTGAGAGACTGTCCACACTGACAACAGAATAGTTGAAAAGTTTATAACATTCAGGAAGCTACCATAGTCAATGATGTGGCAAGGAGCGTGCCGCAGATTTATGCAGCCTTGGATAATAACCAGGCTGACCACCATGCTTCAGTGGTGGAAATAGAAGGTATGATTTTCAACCATCTAGTGTCTGTTTTGATTGACCCTAGTTCAAATTTGAGTTATATAGCCCCTAAAGCTTTTGATAAGTGTAAGCTATAGCCACAAACACAAACTAATTCATGGTTGGTGCAGTTAGCCACTGGCACCAAAAGAAAGGTAGTAGAGGTCATACCAGCCTGCCAACTAAGGTTGGGTGAATTCCCCACCCAAGCAACCCTTAATGTATTACCCCTGGGATCATACGATTTGTTGATTGGTATGGACTGGTTGGCCGCCCATAAAGACAAACTAGACTGTTACCATAAAACCTTAGAATGTGTGAGCAAAGAAGGAAAAAGGATAACCCTTCAAGGGATCCAAAAACCGGTCTCGGTGAGGCAAATATCAGCCCAACAAATGAGAAAGTATTGCCAAAAGGGATGTCCCCTATATACAATACAGGTGTTAAAAACAATCGAGGGTGCTAAACCAAGCATTGATGATCACCCTATCCTGAGAGAATACAGAGATGTGTTTCTGGAAGAGGTACCGAGTCTACCTTCAAGAAGAGACATTGACTTCTCGATAGAACTCGCACCAGGAGCGGTGTCGGTGTCTAGGACACCCTACCGAATGAGCACACCTGAGTTAGTTGAACTCAAATTGAAATTGAAAGAAATGATGGATAAGGGTTATATTCGACCCAGCGTGTCCCCATTTGCAGCACCAGTCCTGTTTGTGAAAAAAAAGGATCGAACCCTTAGACTGTTTATAGACTATATACATCTCAATAAAGTAACCATAAAGAACAAGTACCCCTTTCCCAGGATCGATGATCTATTCGGTCAGTTGGGAGGAGCATCTATTTTCTCAAAGATTGACTTGAGGTCGGGATACCATCAAGTCCAAATCAAGGGTGAAGACATCCATAAAACCACCTTCCGGACACGGTATGGTCATTATGATTTTGTGGTAGTGCCATTTGGGTTAACCAATGCCCCTGCCACTTTCATGTGCTTAATGAACAATGTACTCAGTAAATTTTTAGATAAATTTGTACTAGTTTTCATTGATGACATATTAATCTACTCTAAGAATAGAGAAGAATATGAAGAGAACCTTAGACTTGTGTTGCAAGTGCTAAGAGAGCATCAACTCTATGCTAAATTCAACAAATGTGACTTCTTTCAGAAGCAAATACACTACTTGGGACATGTTCTGTCCGAGGAAGGGGTGGCAGTAGATCCTAACAAGATCAGGTCTATCATGGAATGGACTACCCTAAAGGATGTCTCAGACATCATATCCTTTATGGGATTAGCGGGATACTATAGGAGATTTATAAAAGGATTCTCCAAGATTGGTTGTCCAATCACTGCCCTCCAGAAGAAGGGGACAAATTTCCTATGGACACAGCAATGTGAAGAAAGATTTCAAAGCTTGAAACATCCACTAACCCATGCACCCATATTGAAAATCGTTGACCCAGAAGCTAACTTCCTTGTGTGCACAGATGCCTGTAAGGAAGGGCTCGGAGGAGTCCTTATGGAGGAAGGAAAGATTATCTGCTATGAATCCCAAAAATTGAATGAACATGAGGTTAACTATGTGACTCAGGATCTAGAACTAGCTACCATAGTGCATGCCTTAAAAATGTGGAGGCATTACCTCTTGGGAAGAAAATTTTTACTTATGACAGATCACTGTGGATTGCGATATTTGTTTGACCAACCCAAGCTCATTGCAAGACAAGATAGATGGATGACCCTCCTTAGCGAATTTGATTTTGAAATCAAACACATCAAAGGGAAGGAAAATAGGGTGGTTGATGCCCTTAGCAGAAGCATGAGAACGATTCACCTAGCAGCGGTGAGTACCTGCAGGACAGATGTCAAGAGCACAGGTAGAAAGGCACAAGAAACAGATCCCTTCGTTCAAACTGTGACTCTGTACCTACAGCAAGAACCCTCTGAAATAAAATATGAAGGCTACCAGATAACTGAAGGAGATCTGCTCACCTACAAGGATAGAATGTACATCCCAAATCGTGACGACTTGAAGAGGTTCATCATGGATGAACTACATAAAATACCATACACTGGTCGCCCAGGATACCAGAAAATGATCACTACCACCCAGAAAAAAAATTATTGGCCTGGATTGAAGAAGGACTTAGCCAAATATTTGGCCCAATGCATAGAATGCCAAGAAGTTAAAGAAGAACACCGACACCCAACATGACTATTACACCCTTTACCCATCCCATAATGGAAATGGGAAACCATCTCCATGGATTTTATCACTGGATTACCAACTTCAACCAAACAGAATGATGCCATTATGGTGGTGGTGGACAAACTGAGCAAGACTGCTCATTTAATCCCCGTCAAATCGACCTGCAAGGCGATAGATATTGCCCAAGTATTCATGAAAGAGGTGTTCTGACTGCACGGTATGCCGAAAGAGATAATATCTGACAGAGACACAAAATTTACTTCAAATTTTTGGAAATCACTGATGATCGGTTTAGAGACCAAATTCTTGTTTAGTACTGCCTACCACCCTCAAACCAATGGACAGACCGAAAGAGTAAATCAGATATTAGAGGATATGTTAAGGATGCATGTAATGCATCAACCCAGGAAATGGGAGGACTACCTGCCATTGATAGAATTTGCCTACAACAACGGCTACCAAGCATCCTTAAAGATGAGTCCCTTCGAGGTCCTCTATGGTAGACCGTGTAATACTCCAGTCCGCAGGAGTAATCCTGTAAATAGTATTTATTTTGGACCCGACATGCTGAAAGAAATGGAACAACAAGTGACTAATATAAAATGAAATCTGAAGGTCGCTCAGAACCGACAAAAAAGTTATGCTGATCAAAAGAGAANTCCAAGAGAGTTCAAAATGGGAGACCATGTATATCTCAGAATTAAGCCCAGAAGGAGTTCCCTGAAAATGGGAGCTTGTGCCAAATTGGCACCCCGGTATTGTGGACCCTTTGAGGTTCTAGATAGAGTGGGACCTGTAGCCTATCGGCTAGCACTTCCTCCCATAGTAAAAAAACATAATGTTTTCCATGTTTCATTATTGAATAAATATGTACATGATGCTAATCATATAATTGATTGGTCTGTGATCCAGGTGGAACCGGAGGGAGAATTTCTACCAGAACGCCAATGCATACTGGACAAAAAGGAAACCCCGCTCTGGAATAGAACCATTGCACAGGTCAAGGTGCAGTGGAAACATTTTGGCCCAGATGAGGCTACATGGGAAATGGAGGATGCCATGAGACAGGCATATCCAATTTTGTTTACTTCTGTACATGAAATACATGTTAGTAGATAAGAACATCGAGGACGATGTTCATTTTAAGGGGCAGGGAATTGTATTACCCTGTTTTCCCCCAGCTTGTAAATATAACTGGACTGGCCAAGAACTATGGAAAACTCTTAAATATGAATATGTGATGTAAACAGACCTTGAGGAAAAGGTCAATGAATGTGAATAAAAATTTGAATTTATTGTAGGACTGCTGAGAGGGGATGTGCAGAAAAGAGACCACGATGGCGGTGGAAGGCACCTGAAAAGGTGGAGTTAACTTCCACTGAGAATTAATACCGTA
>ML795215.1:194320-216544 GCA_009831015.1 Picea engelmannii | reverse complement strand
CCTTCTCCTCCTGTCTGTTATGAACATGATGTTTATCATAGACCATTGCACCCTTCTTGCATAAGTCTTCCACCTACTCACCCTTTTACTACGACTCACTATTTGGAGTTTATCAATACCTCACTCTTTCATGCATGCCTGGTCTGGTTTCTGAGTTGACGCAATGCCATTTTGAGTTTTCCTCCATTCGATCACCCTTCAAACAAATCGTGACATTAAACTGATGGGCGTCGATCTCTGCTCCTGCAAGCAATCCAGGAGTGACTTCTGTCGCCAACATTTCTGGCGCCGTTGCCGGGGACGAAGTTGAATATGTTCCCCGGATTTGAACGACAAAGATCAACTGATTTCTGAAGGTGCATCAGATATCAGAACTTGAAGATTTCTACTGTGCACCTGGCGACTCCACTGTGACGACTCCGTTGGGGAGAACCTATTCTATTAGCTGTGGCTTCGAGAGGCAGACACACAAGGTCTAATCCACACCTACCTTTAGCCACACCAGAAGCAGACTTGGAAGCGGTGCGCAGAAAGGGAAAGAGATCTGCAGGAGAAGTTCCCATCAATGAAAAAGGTAACACGCCGAGGGGTGAAATACTATAGCGCCGAGGGGATAAATACAAATAGGCACTGCATTCAAATTGAACCGTTATCATGACCCACGATCGCATGGGAACGGAGAAGGAGAGAGAAAGAGCTAGCTTACGTTGGGCCTCCATGGATATTTAGGGGTTCTGGGTCGGCAGAAGACCATAGAAATTTGATTTGGGTAGTGGGTATTTGACAAAGTGGTATAAGAGCATGGTTACAACACTCAGCCTGATTGGGCTCGTGTACGAGTTGCGCATAAGCTCCGTTCGAGGCACTCCTACGAGGAGTAACCCCCTAACTTAACTCTCTTGTCCAGGATTGAAACTTGGAAATGAGAAATTGACTGTGTATGCATGTGAAAGAATTATAAATTATGCACAGATTATTAAAATATATCTAACTCTTGACTAACAATCAACGTTTTTCTTTTCACCTAAGCGGACGATCAGCTGCGGGAATTTACAGACGCAGAAAATGGTGACTCGCCAAGAGATGGGAGAAGGCTCCCACAATAGAGATGAAGAGTCTGATGAAAGAAGAGAAATAGGAACCCCTCCAGACCTAGCCGAGACTGTGAGGAGTCTCATGGTTGAGTTGCGAAGCTACAAGGCCGACAATGAAAGGATGATGAAAGAACAAGAAAAGCAAGCCGAAATTAATGCAGTGTTACTGTAGATCTTATCCGACCTACAACGACAAATGCAGCATGAAACCGAAGTGTAGAAACATGGTCGTATCAGTGGCCATACTGAGAGGAGCACCTCAAGAAAGGTCCACCCCAAAGGTAAAGGACTTGTGCCAGATGATTCCACTGAGAAGGAAGCTAGCGATTCAGAAGGCTCTTCCAGCAGCAGGAGTAGTTCCTATCCCCGAAAGAAAAAAAAGAAACAAAAGACTTCCAAGAGTCATAAATTTGAGGAATTTAGAAAGGCCAAACCTCTCTCCTTCGACGGTGAGATAAAGAAGGGAGAGGAAGCCGAGGCCTGGCAACCTAGACTGAAGAAATATTTCAGAGTCCATGATTTTTTAGAAAATTTGAAGTCCCGAGTGGCCACTTTCAATCTGAATGGAAAGGCTTCCATCTGGTGGGAAGACCTTAAGAATATGAAAGGGGTCCGTGAGGAGGACCTGTCTTGGAAACGGTTTGAGAAGTACTTTCGGAAGAAGTATTTGTTGGAAATATATTTCGACGAGAAGGCTAAAGAGTTTTATGAACTCAGACTGGGGCAACTCATTATAGAGGAATATGTTAACAAATTCCTCGATTTATTGAGATATGTATCCTACATCAAAGCAGAGAAGGCTAAGGCGCAATGCTTCATCAATGGGTTACCCAAGGAATACCAGAACCAAATCGAATTTGACGAGCCAAAGACCTTAGAAGACACTATAAGAAAGGCAACATATTGTCATGAACAATATGGACATCGGGCAGAGTCTTGTGGAGACTGGAAACATAAGAGTGGTTCGAGATTTCAGAAAAAGGGGAGCAAGTCCTCAGGATTTAAAAAACTACAAGAAGAACCCCAGAATGAACTATCCAGCCCGGAGTGTACTCCAACAGAATTTTCCCTTAGTGGGTAGAAATAAAACTTCTAGACCTATACCAGTAAAGTCTAATAACCCAAAGAAAGAACCTCTGAAATGTTGGCGTTGCGGAGAAGAGCATCTCCTGAGAGACTGTCCACACCGACAACAGAACAGTCGGAAAGTTTATAACATTCAGGAATCTACCACAGTCAATGATGTGGAAAGGAGTGTGCCGCAGATTTATGCAGCCTTGGATAATAACCAAGCTGACCACCAAGCTTCAGTGGTGGAAATAGAAGGTATGTTTTTCAACCATCTAGTGTCTGTTTTGATTGACCCTGGTTCAAATTTGAGTTATATATCCCCTAAAGTTGTTGATAAGTGTAAGCTACAGCCAAAAAAACAAACTAAGCCATGGTTGGTACAGTTAGCCACTGGCACCAAAAGAAAGGTAGTATAGGTCATACCAGCCTGGCAACTAAGGTTGGGTGAATTCCCCACCCAAGCAACCCTTAATGTATTACCCCTGGGATCATACGATATGTTGATTGGTATGGACTGGTTGGCCGCCCATAAAGCCAAACTGGACTGTTACCATAAAACCTTAGAATGTGTGAGCAAAGAAGGAAAAAGGATAACCCTTCAAGGGATCCGAAAACCAGTCTCGGTGAGGCAAATATCAGCCCAACAAATGAGAAAGTATTGCCGAAAGGGATGTCCCCTATATGAAATACAGGTGTTAAAAACAATCGAGGGTGCTAAAACAAGCCCTGATGATCACCCTATCCTGAGAGAATAGAGAGATGTGTTTCTGAAAGAGGTACCAGGTCTACCTACGAGAAGAGACATTGACTTCTCGATAGAACTCACACTAGGAGCGGTGCTAGTGTCTAGGACACCCTATCGGATGAGCACACCTGAGTTAGTTGAACTCAAATTTCAATTGAAATAAATGATGGATAAGGGTTATATTCAACCCAACGTGTCCCCATTGGGAGCACCAGTCTTGTTTGCGAAAAAGAAGGATGGCACCCTTAAACTGCGTATAGACTATAGACAGCTCAATAAAGTAACCATAAAGAACAAGTACCCCTTGCCCAGGATCGATGATCTATTCGATCAATTGGGAGGAGCGTCTATTTTCTTAAATATTGACTTGAGGTCGAGATACCATCAAGTCCGAATCAAGGGTGAAGACATCCATAAAACCACCTTCTAGACACGGTATGGTCATTATGATTTTGCGGTAGTTCCATTTGGGTTAACCAATGCCCCTGCCACTTTCATGTGCTTAATGAACAATGTACTTAGTAAATTTTTAGATAAATTTGTGCTAGTTTTCATTGATTACATATTAATCTACTCTAAGAATAGAGAAGAACATGAAGAGCACCTTAGACTTGTGCTGCAAGTGCTAAGAGAGCATCATCTCTATGCTAAATTCAACAAATGTGACTTCTTTCAGAAGAAAATACACTACTTGGGACATGTTCTGTCCCAGGAAGGGGTAGCAGTAGATCCTTACAAGATCACTTCTATCATGGAATGGCCTACCCCAAAGGATGTCTCAGACATCAGATTCCTTTATGGGATTAGCGGGATACTATAAGAGATTTATAAAAGGATTCTCCAAGATTGGTTGTCCAATCATTGCCCTCCAGAAGAAGGGGACAAAATTCCTGTGGACACAGCAATGTGAAGAAAGATTTCAAACCTTGAAACATCTACTAACACATGCACCCGTGTTGAAAATCGCTAACCCAGAAGCTGACTTCCTTGTGTGCACATATGCCTATAAGGAAGGGCTCGGAGGAGTCCTTATGCACGAAAGAAAGGTGATCTGCTATGAATCCCGAAAATTGAATGAACATGAGGTTAACTATGTGACTCATGATCTAGAACTAGCTACCATAGTGAACACCTTAAAAATGTGGAGGCATTACCTCTCGGAAAGAAAATTTGTACTTATGACAGATCACTGTGGATTGCGATATTTGGATTGTGATATTTGTTTGACCAACCCAAGCTCAATGCTAGACAAGCTAGATGGATGGCCCTCAGTGAATTTGATTTTAAAATCAAACACATCAAAGGGAAGGAAAATATGGTGGCCGATGCCCTCAGGAGAAGCACGAAAATGATTCACCTGGCAGCGGTGAGTACCTGTACGACAGATGTCAAGAACAAAGGAAGAAAGGCACAAGAAACAGATCCCTTCGTTCAAACTGTGACCCTATACCTACAGCAAGAACCCTCTGAAAGAAAATATGAAGGCTACCAGATAACTAAAGGAGGTCTACTCACCTACAGAGATAGAATGTACATCCCAAATCGTGACGACTTGAAGAGGTTCATCATGGATGAACTACATAAAAGACCATACAGTGGTCACCCAGGATACCATAAAATGATCACTGCCACCCGGAAACAATTTTATTGGCCTGGATTGAAGAAGGACTTAGCCAAATATTTGGCCCAATTCATAGAATTCCAATAGGTTAAAGAAGAACACTGACACCCAGCAGGACTATTACACCCTTTACCCATCCCAGAATGGAAATGGTAAACCATCTCCATGGATTTTATCACTGGATTACCAACTTCAACCAAACAGAATCATGCCATTATGGTGGTGGTGGACAAACTGAGCAAGTCTGCTCATTTCATCCCCGTCAAATCGACCTGCAAGGTGATAGATATCGCCCAGGTATTCATGAAAGAGGTGTTTCGACTGCACGGTATGCCGAAAGAGATAATATTTGACAGAGACACAAAATTTACTTCAAATTTTTGGAAATCACTGATGACGGGTTTAGAGACCAAATTTTTGTTTAGTACCGCCTACCACCCTCAAACCGATGGACAGACCAAAAGAGTAAATCAGATATTAGAGGATATATTAAGGATGCATGTAATGCATCAACCCAGGAAATGGGAGGAATACCTTCCATTGGTAGAATTTGCCTACAACAATGGCTACCAAGCATCCTTAAAGATGAGTCCCTTCGAGGTCCTCTATGGTAGACCGTGTAATACTCTAGTCAACTGGAGTAATCCTGTAAATAGGATTTCTTTTGGACCCGACATGCTCAAATAAATGGAACAACAAGTGACTCAGATAAAATGAAATCTGAAGGTCGCTCAGAACCGACCAAAAAGTTATGTTGATCAAAATATAACTCCAAGAGAGTTCAAAATGGTAGACCATGTATATCTCAGAATTAAGCCCAGAAGGAGTTCCCTGAAAATGGGAGCTTATGCCAAATTGACACCCCGGTATTGTGGACCCTTTGAGGTTCTAGATAGAGTGGGACCTGGAGCTTATCGGCTATCACTTCCTCCCATAGTAAAAGCACATAATGTTTTCCATGTTTCATTATTGAAGAAATATGTACATGATGCTAATCATATAATTGACTGGTCTGTGATCTAGGTGGAACCGGAGGGAGAATTTCTACCAGAACCCCAATGCATACTGGACAGAAAGGAAACCTCGCTCCGAAACAAAACCATTGCACAGGTCAAGGTGCAGTGGAAACATTTTTGCCTAGATGAGGCTACATGGGAAATGGAGGATGCCATGAGATAGGCATATCCGATTTTGTTTACTTCTATACATGCAATACATGTTAGTAGATAAGAACATCGAGGACGATGTTCCTTTTAAGGGGGAGGGAATTGTAACACCCTGTTTTCCCCCAGCTTGTAAATATAACTGGACTGGCCAAGAACTATGGAAAACTCATAAATATGAATATGCGATGTAAATGGACCTTGAGGAAAAGGTCAATGAATGTGAATAACAATTTGAATTTATTGTAGGATTGCTGAGAGGGGATGTGCAGAAAAGAGACCATGATGGCGGTGGAAGGCACCTGAAAAGGTGGCATTAACTTCCACCAAGAATTAATACCATATTTGGACTCCACTGGCCTAGAGAACCAAAAGCGGCTCGCTGGCCCTAAATTTAATGTCTTGCAGGCTGGTAGGTGGATGGCTTAGTGAGGGATGGGATGTTGAACCACCCATCCATAGAGCCATCAGGCCTGATCAGAGCGAGGGTAATCGTGCCACATGAAACCTTGCAAGAGGATAAGGCGTATGGTAGAAGTGATTGAGTGGTAGACGCAAGGGGAACTCTGGCATTACGCAGAGTGAGTGATAGAAGAGAGAATGGATTGCAACCTTCGCTCCTGGTCACTAGCAGACAGAGAGACGCAGTCTCACAACATAGTGGTCTCAGCTTGGGGGTGGCTAGTGGTAAATCCACTGGGATTCGCCACACCTACGGTTGGGTGGAAACGAGCACCCCTCTCAGCAGTTGCACTCACTTTTGGTGTTATTTCTTATAAGTGTTTTACATATTGTATCTTGAAATTCATATACTGACATATATGCTCATAGAACTATGAAATTGTGAATGATTACAGTGTAAGAATGTCTGTGCAGTATTTTGATAAGAAATAATAGATATATTCTTATAACAGAAGAAACCACGTATGACTTATGTTGATGAATGAATTTAATTATGCATAAGTTGAACCAAGTCAGGCTTCCAACCCATTCTCGGGAAGTTGTTTACCCTTATCTGTCTCTAGGGATGCCCTGAAATAGATCTCTTAACAAAGATTCCCTCCTTGGAAAGGTTTACCAAGAACCTGGAAAAAGGACTTGAATGAGCAAGTCTTAACAACCCTGTACGAGGAGAAATGACCCTCCTAAAATCTCGAAGTAGCATCGTAGGGATAAGTATCAATCGATGGAAGATACCCCGTCGGAAGACCCATGGTCATTCACGACCGTTAGATTGAAGAAAGAAACAAGGGCGTTACATACCTTGCCCCTTTTTCCTCTATCTTCATGAATAGCGAGGAGATCAGGATCTTAGACCCCCACGGTCCATGAGGACATCTGGACCATTGATTTTTCCACACCCATGAAGTAGTGGAAGAGTGCACCAGGTGGGATAGATCTGGACCGTTAGATCCTATCTAGAAAAACTCGACAGCCATGGGATCTGTTCAGAGATGCATGAGGGTTAAGCCCTCGTGAACAGAAAGTTGAAAGTCCAGACAAGAGGCGTGGCCATCGGAATATCGACACTCGTGAAGTTGGGAGTCATGATGACATGAGGTCGGGGATATTTGTAGTGAAAATCCTTAAACCAATTTGAGTCGTCCATCAGAGGAGGACATGTGGGAAAGATCAGCAGCCCATCAACAAATCGGGAATCTCGTGGAAAAGAAGCCCATACACTTTGGAATTGCGAAGTCTGGACTCCCGACAAAGCGAAAAGCATCCATTGTAGGGCCAGCTGTCATTATATCAACATATCGGGATTCAGYGGATCGCGAATCCTGAGGACGAGTACATTTCGGTAGTGGKAAGTCCGAAAACCCGACAGGAGATAAGGCTGCGGTCTTGTGAGATAGTGGTCACGTGGGCCAGGAGTTTAGCCAGGARRACTAACATGTAAGGGTCCATATCAGTGAATTGTCTCATTGGGAATCACGAAATCAGAATTCCTGTTGACAAGAGTTCGGGACTTCCCATGGTGGAAACCCTGGAGTAGATCTGAGTTGTCTGATTGATGGAGGCCACRTGTCGAGATATTAACTACATTGGGAAACCGGGGATCGAGGATCTGGGAGTCCTGTGATCGAGAGTCTGGATTCTCGTGATGACAAAACCTGATGAACATACGAGATTCTTTTAGAGGATCTTAGGATCTGTAATGACCGTTAGATGTAGAGATGAGACGTCAACTTAAGCCAGGACATGGATATGATTTATTATAAGCGGCAAGCAGATCTGGATGGCCAGAGTCCACCCATCTAGATTTATGGTTGAGGGTCCATTCTGGAGCCCCCTTATTGTTTTTCCTTTAGCGGTAGGGGGGGGGTCCGGAATTGGACGTGCAACTCTCGAACGGTCGAGATTAACTCATCATGATTAACTTATCAGAATAGTGTGGCGTGTGAAGTGGGGCCCCCCTCCTGTCATGACGACTACCATGTCGAGTTTTCCTTGCTGCCACATGTATTCCACTTAATTGTGCGAAGGGGCATGTTCTCATTGGAGGTTCTACACCCTTGTTGGGAAGTGTTCCTATTGGCAATTTGATGACCCTGTAGTGATTTGCCCCCATTGGTCGGTCACCAGCCTTGTCGGGGCTTGGCGGTGGCAGAGTCGAACGATTAGACATTACTGTAGCGTCGAGGAGTGAAATACAAATAGGCATTGCATTCAAATTGAACCATGATCATGACCCGTGATCACATGGGAACATAGAAGGAGAGAGAAAGAGTCAGCTTACGCTGGGCCTCCATGGATATTTAGGGGTTCTGGTCTGGCGGAAGACCATAGAAATTTGATTTGGGTAGTGGGTATTTGACAAGGGGATAGGAAGATATACAAGGAATATTACAGGGACACTCCTCCACCAAGAATATTTAGATTTTAGAATCAACAATAGATAGACAGGTCTCAAGAAGAAGAAGGATTCATAAGAACACCTCCTTTCATAAGATCTTCAACTCCCAGGTATCAAACTATATTTTTTGGTTTATGTTATGAATGTAATAATTTTGGACATAAAGTTGTGAATTGCAGAGCTAACAACAAGAACATAAACAACTTTGAAAGTCATACACAAAAGGGTTATCCAAGAAGGCCTAGAGAAACAAAAAGAAGAAGTTACAATAGGTTTGAATCTTTGAGCACTGAAGTGGAATGTTACAAATGTAACAACTTTGGACACATGGCCAAAGATTGTAGAATTACAGTCCCTCCTAGAGAACCACAACAGAATAACAACAGTCACAGACAGGAACCTCAAAAAAGGACATGGATAAGAAGGAAGAATCAATATAGCAATGAAGAATGCACACTATCTCTACAAGATAAGATGAAGAAACGTAGTTGGTATGTTGATAGTGGTTGTTCAAAACACATGACAGGTGATAGATATAGGTTTCTTACATTAAGAAAGGAAAGATATGGATCAGTCTCCTTCAGAAATCATGATTCAACTAAAATCATTGGAAAAGGCACAGTCAGAATTGGGAACAAGAATACAAAGGAAGAAAATATTGTACTAGTAGAAGATATGAAACATAATATTCTAGGTGTGATTCAAATGTGTGACCAAGGTCATAAAGTTACTTTTGACTCACAAAATTCTGAGATAAGAAAAGAAGGTTCAGGAAAATTGATTGCTACAACTGCAAGAACTTCAAGCAACATATATGTGTTAAGTGAAATTTGAAATGAAAAGTGTTGTCTAGGAAAGGAAGATGAAAGTTATCTATGGCAAAAAATAATGGGTCACATACATTTTGATAACCTTTTCAAAGTCAGAAAAAGAGAAGCATTAAGAGAAATTCCCCAGATCATGAAACCAACCAACACTTTATGAAAGCATTGTCAACAAGGAAAGCAAACAAAGCCCAGGTTCAAATCAAAGGGATAATTAACGACAAGGCCACTGGAAATTGTGCACATTGATCTAGTTGGACCAACTACAACAAAGGGTTTAAAAGGTAAGAAATACTTTATGTTATTATTTGATAATTATACAAGAATGATTGTAGTTTGTTTTCTCAAGAATAAGTAAAAATATTCTGAAAACTTTATGATCTACAAGGAAATCATTGAAAATGAAATAGATTCAAAAATCAAATGCTTGAGATATGATAATGGAGGAGAGTTCACTTCAAAATAATTTCTGGACTACTGAAGCAATTATGGAATAAAAAGGCAATTCTTCGTTGCTAGGATAGCTCAATAGAATGAATTTATTGAAAGAAAGAACATAAAAATACAGTAAATGGATCGAACAATGATAATGGATTCCAAATTAACAGATATATTTTGGACACATGAAGTGCATACAGAAGTTCACATTCAAAATAGAGCAATGATCAGAAACAACACTGACAAAACTCCATACGAGCTATGGAAATGAAGACCAGCAAATGTGAAGCACTTTAGAGTTTTTGGAAGCAAATGCTACATCAAAAGAGAAGATGGCGGAATGGGAAAGTTTAACTCTCATGTGGAAAAATGAGTACTTGTTGGTTACTCAAGTATAAGGAAAGAATACAAGTGTTACAATATGAGATTGAACAAAGTTGTGGAAAACATCAACGTAACAATTAATGAAACAGGCATACCATAATCAAAGGAAGAAGAAAATGAATCAATGGAACAACCTTTCAAAAAGGAAGCAGAAGATGAAAAATAAGTAGAAGAGGAATATGAAGAGAATCCGACAGAAGCATAAGAGAAAGTTCAACATGTGTCTCCAAATACACCTAGCAGAGGAGTACAAAAGAATCATCCTTTAGATCAGATTATCGGAAACAAAGATGTAGGAGTTGATACTAGAAGAAGAATCCATTCACCAGAACAAACACACCTAGCACTCTTATCTACAATTGAACCAAACTTTTTTGAAGAAGCCAACAGGGATGAATTTTGGAATAAGGCCATGGATGAAGAATTTGATCAAATAGAGAAAAATGATACTTGGGAATTGGTTCCAAGACTAAACAATAAGAATCTGATCGAAACAAAATGGATTTTCAGGAATAAATTGAATGAAGATGGATAGGTTACAAGGAACAAAGCTAGATTGGTATGTAAAGGATATCCACAGATTCAAGGAATCATCTTTGAAGAGACATTTTCCCCAGTTTCCATAATGGAAGCAATCCATTTTTTGTTAGCTTATGCATGCTCCAAAAATATTAAAGTGTATTAGATGGACATAAAATCATCTTTTCTGAATGGGGAACCTGAAGAAGAAGCCTACATTGAATAACTAGAAGGATTTTAGTTGTCATAGAATGTAGACTATGTGTGCAAATTAAACAAGGCCTTGTATGGTCTAAAACGAGCTCCTAGAGCATGGTACTCTAGACTGGATAAATATCTACAAAAGGCAGGGTTCGGAAAAGGAAGTAAAGACAACAGCCTCTACATCAAAATAAGTCAAGGAAATATTTTATTAATTGAAGTTTATGTTGATGATATTATTTTTGGTAGTGATGAGGACATGTTAAGCTATAAATTTGAAAAGGATATGCATAATGAATTTGAAATGTCATTACTTGGATAACTATCCTTCTTTCTGGGACTTTAGATATGTCAAAGAAACCAAGGAATTTTTATTTCTCAAACCAAGTATATCAAAGAAATGTTAAAGAGGTTCAGAATGGAAGATTGCAAACTAGTTATCACTCCCATGCAAACCAGTTTCAAGTTAAGAAACGATCATGACTCAAAGTCTACAGATCAGAGGCAATACAGGTCAATGATTGGAAGCATACTATATGTGACGACATCCAGACCAGATGTAATACAAGAAATTAGACAGGTGGCACGATTTCAAGAAGCACCAAAGAAATCACATGTATTAGCAGTGAAGAGAATTTTCAGATATATCAAAGGAACAAAAGATTTTGGATTATGGTATCCAAAAGGAAAGGATATGTCTCTTATTTCCTACACAGATGCAGATTGGGTAGGTTGTATTGATGACCGACGAAGCACCAATGGAGTAGCGTTCTACTTCGATGAGTGTTTAGTATTGTAACATCCCCGACCATCGATGCCAGGGCACGCTACACCAGAGAACTCTTTATGTTCTCTCTGCAGAACATACTGTAACATACCTAGCATCTAACTGATCTATGCTACATAAATTTTTTGAACTGCATGAAATTAAAATATACACACACATAACTCTTGCAGAAACATATACATAAAACATAAACAGAAAAATACATTATGTAATTGCACAGATTCATACTGAAATAACAATAAACATAGACACACAACATATACAGGATATACCATAAACATATAGACAATTATAATCATGCATAGGATAAACCCATAAAAATAAACACGTAAATAACAATGCAACATGTAAATTTATCACACGATTGACAGTTATCTTGGTAAGAATGTCACCAACTACATGCAGACCTTCCACCAACCTCCCAGCCTTAGACCACATTGTTCATCACTCTAAAAAATGAGTCACCCCCAAGCTGGGACTAAACTCCATCCGGGTAAAGGGATTCCTAACCAGGCTAAAGGCTCATAGACAACAGGAAATACTTCGTCTTAGATGCCAACTCAAACTAACAACCTACAATCCCTCATTCCCCACATGCCTGTACCACCTAGGAAGTGTGCCCCTTCTTTGCTCAACAGTCCTTTGGCTACCCCACTTCCTTTTCGGGATTCAACAACAGGTCGGACAAGAAGTATCAAAGCACTGTAGCTACAGTTTAGAACCTTCAAGATATCAATTCCCAACAATTTTCTCACCTAGAGAATTTCACACAGACCTGACAACCAGCCTCTTCAATATCCCACGGGCCTGACAACCCACTTCTTTAGTCCAGCTCCCAAGCTAACCAGGTACACCAACAAAAAATGGCTATGGATCAAGTTCAAGTATAGTGAAATGAATGTATGAAGGATAACTGACTGCGTGAGTGAAAAATGGTCATGGAATCATGGCTAAATGATGTTTGAATGATGGAAGAGTGTGATGGCAAAGATCGTAAAATGAACTAAGTCCCAACAATATCTATGCATGTCCCCAACTTGACACTTGTCATGTTGGGAACTACTTTGGCCCACTTTTCCCCAACTTTAGAACTTAGGATAAAATAATTATCCATACTTTATGATTTAAGAAATATTATTAAAATATTCCTTTTTTTGTCTTAAGCTCCCTAGATTAGCCCTTTTCCTTAACTTTTAGGCCCCTCCCTTTCCCTAACTAGTGGATTTTAGTCCCCCATCTCTTTTATCGTGGTCAATATGCGTGCAACAATGTATTTTATATTAAGTATGAGACATGTACAAAAACAGATGCACTAGACTTTAACATCTAGGCTCTCCGGCCTAATTAAAACATAAGCATCCTAGATTATAATAACTGGCTCACCAGCCTATAAGCATAATATATACACAAAGGATCCTTAGCCTCAATATCACGCACACTAAAGTTTCTATGCACGGTATCCAAGAATGTGCACACTTCTTGATTTTACTGTGCAATACATGTGTGCACTATGCCATGAAATGTGCACACAGAATGATATCAAGACAACTCACTAGCTTAAGTACATTTTCATTTACATTTACAATTAGGTTCGTCCTTAGGAATATTACAATCCCCTCCCCTTATTTATGCACTATCCTTAGTGCATCATGTACCCATGTACAACAAAATTTCAAAAATCCTCAAAAAGATGCAGGTATTCTTCCCGCATTGCATCCTCATGCTCCCAAGTAGCATCCTCAGGACTGTACCAGGTCCATTGGACCTTTATAAGCCCTATGGATTGATTCTGAAGCTGTTTGATTTTTCGACCCAGTATGCGCACCAGATGCACTTGAAAAACACCTTCTTGTTCCACCTGAATCATATTCCAATCAATAACATGACTAGCATAATGTATATATTTCTTGAGAAATGATACATGGAATACATTATGAAAAAACATAGATGCAGAAAATGAAATCATATAAGCAACTGGACCAATCCTCTCTAGGATTTAAAACGACCCACAATAGTGAGCTGCCAACTTTGAACAATTTCCCAACTTCAGAGAACTTCTGTTGGCTTTCACTTTCAAGAACACATGGTCACCCACTTTAAATTCCCTATGATTTTTTCCCTTATCAGCATAGTTTTTCTGCCTGTCTTGGGTAGAATTTAAATTTTTCTTTATTTTTATCATTTTCTCCTCCATTTCCCTCATCAAATCTGGCCCAACTACTACTTTGTCTGCTAGGTTATCCCATCTTACTGGTGTGTTTCACTTTCTGCCATAAAGTGCCTCAAATGGGCTCATGTTTAGAGATGCTTGGTACCCATTCTTATAAGAAAAATCAACCAAGTTTATATAGTCTTCCCATTTTGATGGTTTATCCTTTACATACATTCTTAACATATCCTCAATCACATGATTCACTCTCTTTGTTTGTCCATCTGATTTTGGATGATAAGCTGTACTAAAACTCAAATTTGTTCCAAACCCATTAAAAAATTCTTTTCAAAATTTTGAAGTAGATTTTGGATCTCTGTCAGACACAATTTTCCTTGGTATGCCATTTAACCGATAAATTTCCCTCATATAAACATCAACAATGTTCTCTTCCTTGTGAGTGAGTTTAACTAGAATAAAATGGGCAGCTTTAGTAAGCGTATCCACCACCACCATGATAGAATCATGTTGCTTGTTTGTTCTGGGTAGTTTAGTGATGAAATCCATTGTTACAACTTCCCATTTCCACTCAAGAATGGGTAATGCTTGTAGAAAACCATCTGGGTGTCTATGCTCAACCTTTACTTTTTGACGTTCCAAACATCTGGCAATAAAATCAGCAACCTCTTTCTTCATGCCTGGCCAATAATATTGGCTCTTGATAGTTGCAATAGTTTTATGATATCTTGGGTGCCCAACATAAGGTACATTATGCATTTCTCTCAATATCATACTTTTCAATTCTTTATAATTTGGTACATAAATTATTCCCCTGTACATGATAATTTCATCATTATCTAGCTTGTATTCCTCAATTTTCTTCTACAAAATACCTTGTTGTAATTTTGCCACTAATTCCTTGTATTGCAAATCTAGTTTGGCAGCCTCTATAATTCTAGGTTTTAAATATGATTGGTACATGCTAATGTATCTAAAATGCATTTCATGCACTCTTCTATTGAGTGCATCAACCACTTTGTTCTCCTTCCCCTTGATATGATTTATATCAAAGTCATATTCGCTCAGAAATTCTAACCATCTGCTTTGCCTAGCATTTAGAGTTGGTTTATCAAATAAATATTTTAGACCATTGTGGTCTATCCTTAGCTCAAAACTTTTCCCCATGAGGTAGTGTCTCCATTTACTCAGGGCATGCACCATGGCCTCCAACTCCAAATCATGAGTGACATATTTTCTTTCATGCTCCTTCAACTTCCTTGATTCATAACATACAATAAACCCATTTTTACTGAGGACTCCGCCAAGTCCCTCTTTACATGAATTTGTGCATACAATGAATTCTTCATTTAGGTCTATAATCCTTAGTATTGGAGAACTTGTCAATAATTTTTTCAAATGTTGGAAACTCTTTTCACAATCTAATTTCCATTGAAATTTCACACCCTTTCTTTGCAAGGAAGTGATTGGGTGTGCAATCTTTGAAAATCCTTCAAGAAATATTTTGTAGTATCCTGCAAGGCCCATGAATGATCTGACCTCTGTCACATTCTTTGGCATTGACTACTCTCTAATGGCTTCTATCTTCTCAGGATCCACTACTATCCCATATTTTTAAATGATATGTCCCAAATAGTGAATTTGCTTATGATAAAACGAGCACTTGCTCAAATTGGCATACCATTGATGTTTCCTTAATACTTGCAATACCATCCTCAAATTATTCTCATTCTCTTCTTCTGACTTGGAATATACCAGAATTTCATCCAAAAAGACAATGACAAACTTGTCTAAATATTCTCGGAAAACACCATTCATTAAGCACATGAAAACAACTAGTGCAATTGACAACCCAAATGGCACCAGTGTGAACTCATAATGACCATACCTTGTCCTGAAGATGGTCTTGTTGATATCCTCCTCTTTAATCCTTACCTTATGGTATCATAACCTGAGATCTATCTTTGAAAAGATATTTGCATCCTTAAATTGATCAAAAAGATCATCAATCCTTGGCAGAGGATATTTATTCTTCAGAGTCACTTTATTCAACTGTCTGAAATCAATGCACAATATTAATGTTCTATCTTTCTTCTTCACAAACAAGACTGGCACCCCCCAAGGTGACACACTTGGGTGTATATACCCCTTCTTCAAAATCTCTTTAATTTACATTTGAAACTCCTTCATCTCTAGTCTACTCATTCTGTAAGGAGTCTTTGACACTGGTGTTATCACTCAAAGAAAATCCTTAGGGTTGTAGGCTAAGGATGCCTGGTAACTTAAGAAATCACTAATAATCAAATGTTTGGAACAATGGGATAACTGAGAAATCTTAGCAAAAAGACAACATGTCATGCCTCTAAATAAACAAGTGCTTCGAGAAACTAGATATCAGTTACAGTAAATAATCAAGGTATGAAGAAAAAAATTCAAGACAACCAACTACAAATCTGTAGGGTTATACAAGAACATAAAGAAGATCTAATTCATATCCATGAGATATATCAGAAGATGACAGTTCTAAACAACTGAACTGAATAGAATTAAATATAGAGTAATGGAAAATGTGCACAAACTGATATATAATGACCAAAGACAATTGTTATTCATATAGCAAGATAGTGTCAAAGTACATATCCAAAAATGTATCTAGAATTGACCTCTCTTTCCTTCGTCTTCTTTCAGTAGCTTTATAGCTTTACAATTTAATGATCAGATCCTAAAATTGTGGTCCTATCTTTCTAAAAATAGTAAATAGAAACTGTATATACAGAGTAGTAGGAAAAGGTCCTTAGAATAAGGAAAATCCCTGTATTCTAGTCTTCAAAATGTGTTGAACAGTTGATGATGTGGATATCATCCTTCCAAGGCTCTTTGGATTTTTATCCTGAAGATAAAAATCGAGTTGGATGATGTGTCATTTGATCCCTATCATTTTTCCCTTGAAAACGACCAAATCTAGTCAAAAAATTCCCTTTTGACTTTCATCTCCAAAAATGGCCTTCAAATTTTGATTTGATAATTCATAACCAGCTTATTGAAGAAGATTTCATACCAATCCAACTCAAAAATCTCGAATCTGAGCAAAATTTTGGTCATTATGGCAGTTACAAGCTTTCAGTGGTTAACTCAAGTAAAATTTAGAACATTAACCATTGAAAGCTCTGCTTTCGGTGGTTAATGAGCGCTTTGCAGGCTCGCCTAAACCACTGAAAGACAGAGTTTGTTCGAACTTCAAAATTTGCAAAATTTTGATTACCTTGATGATTGCTTGAATATTTAGGTCGCCTTTGGGGATGCTTCTCTTTCTTTGATAGAAATGGTGACCTGTTGCTGGTGTGTGTTGGTCTCTGCCTCTTTGTCCAAGGATGTAGCAATCGTAGATAGGGTTTATAAATCTGTATGCTCCTGAGCTGAAGGTTGAGCTTTTTTAATCTTTGACCTCAGAAGTCCTAGCTTCCTGTACAACTTCATATTCTCTTTTATCAACTTCCTATTCCTGTCTCTGATTTTGTCATGTTTTTCATTGACAGTTTGATTAATGTTCTGAAGTTCTTTATTTATTTCTGTCAAGTTTGTATTTTCCTTCTTGATAACCCTTATTAAAACTTCCATTTCATATATTTGTTGTAGAAGTTTCCTCACTTTCTGAATCCTTGAAGCTTTGGTTTTTCTAGAAGAAGCTCCTACTGATGATTGATTTTGTTCCTCTGGAGGAGTAGGAGTAGGGAGATCAGGATATGGTTCACCCTCTATAGGTTTCTACTGTGTACGATGCTCCTCTTGCTACTCTTCTTCTGGATCTGAATTAGAATAAGGTAGGTTTAGTAGATTACCCTCTGTAGGTACATCTTCTACCTAATCAAAATGCAGCTTCCTCTTTGATCTCTTTCTTTTGGATGAAGAGGGTTCTTCTTGCTATGGTAAAGGTGATATGGCTCTCCTTTTTCTCTGACTGCTTTTAGGTGTGATTGTATTCCTGCCACTGGTCTTTTTAGCCTCTTCTTCTGGTGATCCCTCGATTTGAAATTCATTCCAAAAGAGGAAGAAACCCCAATCAACATGTTTCTTCTTCAAAGCTTCCTTAACAAGAAGGGTAATAAGCCCTTGGTGAGACAGTCTGCTAGAAACTTTAGTTGGTTTAACCTTAACTTGTCTTGCCATTTTAGTCAGAGTTTATGAAAGAAGAAAGGTGGATTGAATGGTTCTCTTCCTATGAAATGATTGAGAAGCTTAAAATGGTAAAACATTACTCTGTTATACCATCCCTCACAGGTAATGTAAACAAAGATTGCCTTTAGCAATGCCTGCCAATGAGGTTCCAAAAAGGACATTGGAATATCCTTCTTCCAAATCAGGTCTTTGTGAATGGGCAACAAATATGATCTGAAATCTATATTTGATGGCACTGTGGATTTGAACCAACAGTCTCATGTTCTTGGAATTCCTGTAAACTCTACAATTGAGGCTTCATCCAGGGATGATTTTAAGGATGGAAATTTATTTTAAAATATAGAAATTTTGGCGAATCTTACTAATCCTTCATATTCCAATTATAAATGTTTGGTGATGTTTTTGTAAAAATATTCAAATTTCTAAGGATTTTATATAGTTTTTATAAAATTTTGGCGATTTTTAAGGTAAAATAATTTTATCTTATAGAATTTGGGCGAATCATTTTTAAAATAGCGAATCTCATTTTTGGAAAAACCATGGAAAATTAGCCCATGAGTGAAATTTAGCCCCTAAAATCATCCATGGCTTCATCTATTATAAATTCTTCCTTCCCTATCTTAGCAAACCTTCCATCGTATGCAATTGCAAAGGATTCAACCACTTGTTGATGGAAATTAGTCAATTTTTCATAGTATGGGAATACTCCTGCTTGTTTGAAAAACTCCGCTACATCTGGATGGGCTTCCAAATACTAAACTCCATCAATTTCAGATGTTAAGGTCAGTCCAGACTTTGACATAATGAAAGCATTGATGTGTCCCTTAAATCCAAGAGATATTAGTGCAATTTGATGGACAAACTTTTCTCACTTCACGGAACATAGAGTATATGTCGAAACTCAGAGGGTATGACTCAACAAGGAACTGTGACTCATCAAACAGAGTTAGATATTTAGACCACAAACTGAATCAGTGATCTTGTTGAGATAATGGAATCTAATTTGATGGAATAAACTGTGACTCAGCAATTTAGAATGATTTAAGGCAAATAAAACTGAGTCAGGGTTTCAACCTATGAATTAACTCAACAACCAAATATGAGACTAGGAATGCAATTGAGAGCTGAATATGGAACTCAAAGTTCTGGTAAGTGACTCAACTCGAGTAACCGGTATGATCAAGGATAAATCAATGATTAATAGAAAGACTTAGAGTTCTGGTATGAATCGAATCTTGGATATACATCGATTATAGGTAAACTCCATTCGGTTCAGGCAGAATTTAAGCATGATTTGTGACTCAATCAAACAGTAACGAGTTTAGAGCTAAAAGAGATTCGAGTATTAATCACACTGAGACAAGATTAAAGCCTTTTGTTAACTGACATGCACACCTGGATGATGAATGCTTGTCGAACTAGACTTTTGACCATTCTTTAGCCACCTTGAACAGATCTAGAGCTCTGATAGCGCGTTTGGATGAGAGATTTACGGGTTGTTTGAGCTGATTAATAATGCCCGCACTAAATGCATGATGTAAAGGGAAATTAACTACATTCCAATCAAGCTCAGTAATGACATCACAAAATTCATGGCCATTCTCCTGATGATCCGTATATAGTCTCCAATCTGTTATTATCGGATCTCTTATGAAATTCTGCGCCATACCAAGAATTTATGATAACTGACAGTTCAGACACTTGGATGATGTTTCGGCATCTATTCACCAACAATCTTGCAATGATGACAAAGAAATGCACCACTTGACATGATTTTCGGCGGTTAGCAATCATTCCCAGGCTCGCTTGACATCTGGCTCGTGCGAAATCATGAGGGTTTTTAAAATTGAATGTGGAAATGCTTTCGGTGGTTAAGGGCCTTTTGCTAGACGCCTCTTATCCACCTGAAAGGTCAAATTTCGGTGGTTAACAATTCATTTGATAGACCCCTTTAACCATCAAAACCTGTGATTTCAAAATTTGAAAGTCAAGACCAGAAGTGATGATTCTTTCGACTTTAGACTTCAAAAATATACCATCTAATATACTCTAAAAAATTTAGAAACAAATTGTTTTGACTCATTCCTATCACCTAAAATTTGAAAACTTAGCAGTGTTATTTTGGGAGATAACATCTGGCTCCTACTCGGGGATGGAATCCTCCCAGTGAGGTTCCAAGAACAAGTAGTTCCAGTCGCCTTATGTGTTGGGCTATGGAGTCATTTGGCCTGCGCAATTGTTCCTCTGTAAGCCTGCCTGTAATCTACATGTTTATTGAAGAAAACATAAAACAATCTACATGCTCATATGAAGAGCTTATTCTTCAACCTACTCCTACACTAACCAACCATACTGTCTCTTATCAGGTGAATTCATCTTTCCAATGAAACCATGTAAGGATTTGATTTACTGACATCATGCTAGATCTTGACCCAAACAACAATGGAAACCATATCATGCAGAAAAGAGGTTTGAGAAGATGATAAAGACAATCTTCTTCTGACGGAATTTTTTTTACATCTATGCTACTCATAGACTCCAAATAATCAACAAAAGGGTCATCAAATTCACAAAGTAATACCTCTTTGGACTGTTGATCCAACTGTAGATTGAAAAGATGTTGAAAACTGCCTTTACTAATCCCACTGTTGAATGCAGGCTGCTCGAGATCTTTTAAAGAAACATATAAGATGGATTTCTGATCTAAATCCCTCAGCTCCTCTTCATATATGTTGCAATCTATCTTTATCTGCAAGTCTGAAAAATGTGGGCTTCCCTCAACATATGTTGCAAATTCAAATTTGGGATTTGGGTCTTCTCTGTAACTGGGATCCAGAGAGTCATGACTAGTATCAATTATAGCATCAACACATTCCTGATCATAATTCTGTTGATAAGTAAAAATAGACAATGAGCTTTCACAAATCTCAAAATTTCCTTCCTCATTGTATTTATCGAATATAGAAACATCAAGATGAGATTTTAACAACAAAAATGAAGTTTCTTGGATGGCAGGATCAACAATAGGATGATAAAATAGATTTGGAACAATCTCACTTCGTTTCTCATCATAATTTGGAATAACATATTGATAAGGAGAAGAAAAATCCTCCTTAAGTTCTAGCTGAAGATTAGACAGTCCTTGCAAATATGGAAACTGTGAGCTTCCCTCAACATCTTCTGCAGATTTGAAACTGTCACTTGTTATCTTGTCAAATTGCTCTTCACTTTTCAAGTTTTCAAAAGGGACAATCTGATCTTCATGGCCATTTAAGATAGTAAATTCATTTGGTACAGTGTCAAAACCATCTATACTATGGACACCATCGTGAAAATCATCAATGTCTCAATCACAATGAGAGGTATTCCCTGGAACAATATACTCTTCATGACTATTTGAATCTTTAGTCAATAAATTAAATTCATAACAACATTCGGGATATAAAAGATCAGCTGAAAATATTTCTTTGCAAAACAAATGAAAGGCAGCATGAAAATCTACCAAAGAGATGATACTGGCAACCGGAAGTGACCGGCACCAATCATGAGCGATCCCCTCTAAATAAAACTCAAATAGCTTGATCTGAACATCCTCATGTACAATTTCAAGCCAATGAATAAATTCATGAAAATCTAACAAAAATTCAGCTGGCACTTCCCACTCTTCTCCTCAAAATCTGGGAATACTTCTTTCCCATTCATCCCTAGTAGGTACTAGATTAGGGGAACCAACAATATTTGAGAAATCACAAAAGTCATACCTATTTGCTACGATTATGTTCATGTCATACCAGTGGAGTCGCCAATAGATCCATCCTTCATGGAGTCACCAGATAGATAATTACAACCAATTGATGTGTCCAACCTTTGTCTATCATCAAATATCATATCTATGTTGACTCCCGGGGAAGCTGAGCTTCGATCACCTCTCCCCGACAATGGCACCAATTTGTTATCACTCCAAGAAACTCCTTAGGGTTTTAGGCTAAGGATGCTTGGTAACTTAATAAATCACTAATAATCAAGTGTTTGGAATAATGGGATAATTGCGGAGGCTTAGCAAAAATACAACATGTCATGCCTCTAAATAAACCAGTGCTTCGAGAAACTAGATATTAGTTACAGTAAATAATCAAGATATGAAGAAAAAAATTCAAGACAACCAAGTACAGAT
>ML795215.1:152002-163024 GCA_009831015.1 Picea engelmannii | reverse complement strand
TCCAATTAGGATTTTTTGGAGGCTTATTTGGTGTAGAAGGTCCCTTTTTTGGTGGCATGTTGGCCAAGTATCACTTTTGAATCTTGATTTTGATGCAGTTTTGCTAGACAATATTTATTCTTCTCTATCTCCCAAGTTTTATCCCTTCTAGGTATGAAACTATATTTTAGGTAGTTCTCTGATATTTCTTCTCTGCAATGCGACAGGTCTGATCAAAATTGGATGTGCCAAGTGGAATTTACGGTAACTTCCTCACAACTTGCCAATTTTTGGCCTTTCCAGGAGTTCTGAAACTTGCACCCAAAATACTATAGACTATCCATGATCCAATGAAACCAATACCACTCAATTTGGATACTCTAGAAAGAAGTTATGATTGTTTTACCCGGAACACCTTCTTGAGACTAGTCAATAGGACTAGTCAGATACCCTATATTAAACAAGGTGTATCTATAGATTTAAGATGACCCAGAAGATGATATTTTTACCATAGATACCTTACTAATTTCTATAAATGGCCTCCAGAGTTCAAGGTCTGAAACGTTACAGAAAGTTTTGTATAGTGAAAATTCTGCAATGACTCATTTCAGGATGATTCCAAAACCGTATCTTGTATAGGTTGTATCTTCGAAAGTGTAAAGACTCAGGAGATGAATTTTGAACCCAATGTACCTTGCTCCATATAATAAATATCCTCCAAGTCGTTCCTTCTGACACATTGTAGAATCAAATTTATAGTAAAAATTCCATGGTGTCTCAGATGTAGCGGCGAAACCCCAAGACCTTGAGCTCTGAAACCATAAGTTAAGAACCAAACATCAATATAGCATAGAAAAACCTCAGGAAAAGTACTCAACGCCTTGAAAAAGATATAATTTCATATAATGAGCCTCTTCGAGGGGGAAACCTCCTTTTACCCCACTTAAATTTTCAAGTACCAGATGATTCAAAATGAAAATGTCTCCTTGGTCTATATAGGAGACTAGGAGGTATAATTACAACTAATGGCCTAAAGATGACATAAATAAAATAACATTATTAATATAATATGCCACAATTAAGAGGTAATGAGCCAATATTAGGGCTTAACATTTTGAGGATCCTTGGTCATGTCTGATCTACTTTTGGGACTTCGACAGGCTGTCGAAGACAGAGCATAAGTTGAAGCGGAGATCACACGATCTTGGCCCCTTTTTAGGGATTTTTGGGTTTTGAGCTTATGTAACGGGTATGGGGATGTCGACCCATGGGTTTACCCATGTTTATGCCTAATTTTGTAATGTATAAATAGATGTCTAGGAGATGTAATAAAGGGTACATATAGGGGACATCTATGTGATGCTAGGTTCTAAGTGCAAGTGGTAATTGTAATTGCTTTTTGCATACTGTGTAAGACTTGCAGAGCTAAGTGCAAGTGATCGTAAGAGTCTGTGGAAGGATTTGTGTTGCAACTCAGGGAAGGAGGATCTAGAGAAGTACGCAGATCACCTGTCCTCTACGGAGTAAGATATCAAGGCTTTGTGCATGTATAATATTAAAATAAGAAAATAAAGAGAAGAAGAGTTGGTGGACGTAGCCCGAGGGAGGGGGTGAACCGCGTATATCTTGTGTTGTGGTTGCTTTGTGCCTTTTGGGTGTTCCATTGTTTATGTGATTAAATGCTTAGTGCCCTGATGTATGTTAGATGAATCTGATATGATATCTTAGTGATGAATAATGTGAATGAATGTTAGATCTGACCTATTTGGATGTGCTTAGTGCTTGGTTATATTAGATCTGTGTGAATACTGCGTCGTTCTGTTATTAGGGTTTATCTTTGTTGTAAGCTAAAGGAAAATATGGATGAACTGTAACTGTTAAGTTCTCTGTTAAAGTGTTACAATCACATATCTGTGTCCCAGCTAAGGTTGTAGACATCGGAGTCCTGCAACCACCCCTGCCTCTACCTCTGGTGAGACATCATCTGTTTTGCAGGTGTTGCCGAAAGGGTCGGTAGTTAGGGTTTTGTTGGTGCATTTTTGTAGTGTTGAAACCTGGGTATGCCCCTGTGCCAACAAATGGTTCTTTTGCCAGGACATGAAACTATGATTGCTAGGTACTGAAGTAAATAAAAAGAGAATATTTGTGTGAAGATCTATTGCTGAAGTGCGCAGTATTCTAACTGGAACTGTGATTGTTGGGAACTAAAGAAAATAGAAATCTTTGTGCGTATATCTGTTTCCCTAGTGCGTGGTACTCTACTTGACCTATGAATCTCTTTGCCAAGAAGAAGAGTCAGATCTGAAGAAAAGAGGTAAGACCTGAAAGCTTTGTGCTCTAATAAAGGTAAGAATAGTGAAAAGTTTTGATTGAAAAAGTAAGATAAGTGGAAATTTTTGTTTCAAAAGTATGGATCTAGGTATGTTTGATAAATTTTGTCCTAGGTTGAAAAGTAGGGCACAACTATATGAAAGAAGGTTTGATATGAGTAGATCTGACAAAAATAGTGAAATATATGTTATTCCTATGCATAGAAAGAATGTTTGGACTAACAAATGGATCCAGGATCCTAGAAAGAAGTTTTTGCAAGTTAGCTACTATCCTAGTGCGCAGTACAGGAAAATATGGGGATACTTTCAAAGAAAAATAAGACTAACCCTTTGTTACAGTTGCAAAAGACCGGGACATGTTGCTAAGGAATTCCCTAGTATAAGACCTAGTTGTGTTTGTTGTAAAGCTATGGATCATGAAGTTTTAGATTGCCCTAGAATGATTGCTATGCTTGACAGAATGAATATGAGACAAGAAAACCCCGAGGAAGGTTACAAAAGTGAGACCATGGAAGAACCCCAAAACAAATCAGAGAATGTATTACTACAAATGAAAGAAACCCTAAATGATCACAGAAATATCAAATTATCATAGATCTTCAAAGCAAAAGAATGCATAGAAGCAATAATAGGAGACTTCGACATTGATTGTGTTCTGGATGAAGAAATACAGGTGAATATCATGACAAAAAGAACTTGGAAAAATTTAGGAAAGCCTTTTATGATTCCTTCATTGGGAGGAACAAGTTTATTTAGAGGAAAGATGATAACCCTATGTGGAATACTCACCCAGATATCTATGAGTGCTCATGGAACTTCGAAAGGGGAAGATTTTGAGATTGTTAAATTTATTGAGAACAACACCCCATTTCCTATATTACTAGGAAAACCTTGGATTGAAAAGGACCATGCCAGAAGAAAAGAAGAGGATGTCTTAGCCAAAAGAAGCAAGAATTAAAAGATTTCATGACTAGGAGGATAACACACTTGATTGAAGAACAGGATAATAGATCGAAGCTACTTAGAACTAGGAGCTTGGATGTCGAAGCTAAAAGAACACAAGAAGACTCACAGAAGACTGAAGTACCTACCCTAGCTAGAGAAGACGTATTACTCTATGACCCTATGAAATAATCTCAACAACGCGAAGTTAATATGCCAAAAAGAGATAAGAATCATAATGGAAAGAGGAATACCAAGATGAAGATCACTGGGAAGAAGGCTAGAAAACTTAGTAAGAAGAGAGAAAAGATAGAAAAGTTATAGAAGGTCCCAGAGGGGACTTCACAGTGGGAAGGATTGCAAGACTAGAACTTCATCGAGATATTAGAACAATCCAACATGGAACTTCGCCATGGCGAAGTGATATAGCCGTTGAAATCATTATAATCGTTATCCCGATGACCTGAACAATTATAACAACAATAATGGCCCGAAGACTTGCCATCATACCATTGGGACCATGCTACAACAGATAGAACCGCATTGATGAAGAACTCTCAACTATTGGAGAGATCTGTTACATCGTGTCTACTTAGTCTGTCGACTGTGTCACCAAGAACACTTTTGTGAATTGTATCCAAGCCAACTCATTTCTACCGCATTAGGTTTATTAATATCGACACATTTTACATTGCATTGCACACTCATTCATAATGCAAATGGATGAATGAGTGCAATGCATAAAAAATTGGCCCTTGACCAAGTTTTGATGATCCTTGGTCATGTCTGACCTAATTTTGGGACTTCGACGGGCTGTCGAAGGAAGAGCACAAGTCAAAGTGGACGTAGCGGGATCTCGACCCATTTTTAGGGATTTTTGGGTTTTGGGCTTATGTAATGGCTATGGGGATGTCGACCCATGGGTTTACCCATGTCTAGGCCCAATTTTGTAATGTATAAATAGATGTCTAGGCGATGTAAAAAGGGGGACATCTAGGGGACATCTAGGGGACATCTATGTGATTCTAGGTGCTAAGTGAAAGTGGTAATTGTAATTACTTTGTGCATAGTGTGTAAGACTTGCAGAGCTAAGAGAAAGTGATCATAAGAGACTGTGGAAGGATTTGTGATGTAACTCAGGGAAGGAGGATCTAGTGAAGTGTGCATATATCCTGTCCTCTGTGGAGTAAGATATCAAGGCTCTGTGGATGTAGAATATTGATAGAAGAAAATAAAGAGAAGAAGAGTTGGTGGAAGTATCCCTAGGGAGGGGGTGAACCACGTATATCCTATGTTATCGTTGCTTTGTGCATTTTTTCTGTTCCCTTGTTTATGTGATTAAATGCTTAGTGCCATGATGTATGTTAAATGAATCTGATATGATAGCTTAGTGATGAATAATGTGAATGAATGTTAGATATAACCTATGTGGATGTGCTTAGTGCTTGGTTATATTAGATATATGTGAATACTACGTCATTTTGTGATTAGGGTTTATCTGCATTATAAGCTAAAGGCGAATATTGATGAACTATAACTGCTAAGTTCTTTGTTAAAGTGTTACAATCACATATCTATGTCCCATATAAGGTTGCATACATCGAAGTCCTACAACCACCCCTGCCTCTACCTCAGGTGAGACTTCATCTGCTTCACAGGTGTTTCCGAAAGGGTCGATAGTTAGGGTTTTTTTGGTGTGTTGTTGTAGCGTTGAACCTTGGGTCTTCCCCTGTCCCAACGCTGGATATTGTTGTGCATGTTGTTAAATCAATTATCTTATGCATCCTTAATAAATAAAGGAGGTTCACAGGAGAAATAAGTCTAAAGGAGGTCTTGTAGGCAGCATACCCAGCCTGTGGGTGGTTGGGTATGTTACATATTGGTATCAGAGCTTCTGGTTGAAACACCAGGCTATTATGGGCCAGTTCTGTTGGTCAAAATCTCGTCGTCGATATCGAACTCTAAACGTGAAGTTGAAAATATCAGGAGGAATGGTGTTGCACATGCTATGAAGGAGACATAATGTCATAGAAACTCTGTGAGGGTTTGAAGGATCATGACCATTCTTTTTTAATTCAAGAACGATCGCCACAGTAGGATCGAGGAGAGTTAGGATCGTTGGATTAGAGGACAGGTAAACAGGGGTCATCTGATGAAAAGGAAGAAAGGTTAAGGTCACCTTCCTCATATCCCATTGGGGAGATAGATCAATGACCAACAGACAATGTAGGGAACTAAGTTGCATGGGAGATAATTTCCCAAGGCGGTCCCACAATCCAAACCACAGTTTCCCTGTGGGGGTTACATGTGAGCATCAGGAGAATTGTGGGGCAAAAAGTGGGTTACTCCAAACTGTTGATGCATGCCCCCACAAATTAAAAGACATGCAATGATGTGATAGGTAGGGCTCGAACATAGAAACTTTGAATAGCCAAAGTAGCTGGGGACCATTGATCCATAGGAGGACAGACGTCAACCAATTGCATGCTCTGGGTGAAACAACTCTGGGAAAGAGTGAGTGAGGAGAAGTTGAGATTTGAGACTCTCGAATCCTGGAGAGATGGAGACCCAAAGTAAATGTCGACTGTTGGATCGTCCAAATTATATCTTGACCATTGACCACCACAAGGTTATGTGTAAGCAAATTAGTAACTCCAGAGGAATCCATTAGAGATATTTTCAGTTGAGGTTTGAGACTCTCGAAGCCTAGAGAGCCAGAGAGTAGGAGAAAACCTCGACCATCCTATCATCTGAGAAGATCTTAGCCATTGATCTGTCGAGATCCACACATCACCAGATCCATGACTTCGAATAAAATCTAGTGGGGCTAGATAAGTTTGAAATATGATATTTCCAAATTCGTGGTTGTCAATCCGCAACGGACACACGTTAGAAGATCATGAACTTCGGATAAAAATATTTTCAAGGAAAAAGGTTGAAGTTTGAGATCTCCGAATTATGAATCCCCAAAGAAATCATAGAAGTTAGATTGAGGAGCACACATGGAGAAGATCCATGGACTCTGGGTGAATACCCAAAGTGAAACATGGTCAATTGATCTAGGAGGACATGTGGTGACAGATTAGCCAGTTCGAGAATTTAGAGTTCAGGAGAATTGGATGTGTTCTAGTTTGAAAACTCCCGATGCCTCGAAGCCCGAAGAGCCAAAGTGATAAGGCATGATGACATCACCAGGGATGATGTGGAAACATGGTATTTGTTCCATATGTTAGTAAGTTTTGGGAATTTGGAACATTGAAAATTTGATTAGAACGTGACACATGTCACCCGCCTAATTGGGCCATGTGTCTGCTTCCAACATTTCTCCATGTGGTGACAGATCGTGCAGTTTGGAAGACTGGGAACTCTAGAAGGGAAGGAAGTGACAGGCTAGTTGGGTCAAAAACTCCCGAAGGCTAGAGTATATATCGAACATCAATTCCATAGGACACGTGTCGAGGGATCGTCGACTGCGGGTAAAATCACTCCGGGAGAAAGTGCAGGAGGGAATTTTGAAACTTATGAAGCCCTAAACACTGAAATGATTCGCAATCACTGATCTGTGGGACGACACCCGTCGATAGATTAGGAACCCTAGGTAAAGGCGTACTGGGAGGAGGAAAGCAAGAGAAGTTGAGACTCCTGAAGCGCGGAGTCCTGAAGAAGATCTCAATCGTTGATATTGAAAGAGGATGATGACCATTGATCTGGTCCTGGTTAAAATCTCTGAAGTCCTGAAGCTATGGACAAGTTCTTTTTTAGCTAAGTGCAAGGTCATGGCCTTGGTCATATGCAGGCTTAGAGTTGAGGAAGGAAGGCTAAGGGTCGAATTGGTTGTCTCCGAGATAGAAAAGTGCTAAGGGAGGATTTAGCCGTGGTTTATAGTCGTGGTCACCTGGGAGGTGGTTTGAAGGAAGCTCTTGCGAAGGGTGAACTCTATGTCAGCCAGGGATAACAGGAAACTGTTATTTTTAGAGAATGGGGATATGATCTCCATAAACAAGAGAGAGACTTATAGCATGATTTGTACATTTTTTCTATCATACACATAGTTCTAACAAAATGGTCGCTTGCACATTTTGCAGAATTAAGAGGCTTAAGTGCATCATCTCAGGATGCGTATTGAGGAAATGGAAGAAGGAGAGGGATCTTCCAGTCATGAAAAGGAGGCCGAAGGCTAGAATACCATAATTGGTAATGTAGAGACAGAGTCCAATGGACGCAAGGAAAAAGGAGAACAAGAAACGTTGATATAAATGGTAAGAAGGTTGAAAATGGAAGTGTAGGGTTACAAAGAAAACAATGAGAGACTGATGAGAGAGAAAATTCAGATAAATTATTGAGTGTGGCAGAGCTTAAATCAGTTGTAGAGGCAAACAAAGAAGGAATCAAACTCAATACAAGAGGAAGAAGGCAGGTGTCGGGAAAGAGGAGATGCTCATGGAAGAGATGGTTATTCCTGAACTTCTAACATAGCTCATGGAAGCCACTCACCTCCTTACTCAGGAGGAAATTTGTATGCATCGGATGATCCCATAAGCAACCCAGAAGTGTCTCTTGTCAAACACTAGAGAAGGAAACAAGATATAAATAGTTTGCAAGGAGAGCTGAGGAAGCTCAAGACACCTTCCTTCGATGGTGAAAGAGAAAGGGAAGATGATGTTGAAGAATGGTTTCTTGGGCTCCGGAGATATTTTTGGTTGCATAACTATTCATCAAACCTAGAAGCCAAGATTGAAACCTCCCATTTACACAGGAAAGATGCAGTGTAGTGGGACCAACTTAAGCAAGTGGAACATGTTAATGAAACTTAGATCACTTGGAAACAATTCAAGAAGTACTTCCAGAAGGAGTATCTCTCAGAGAATTTCTATGACAAGAAAATGTAGTTCTTTGAACTTAGTTTGGGAAGTGTGACTATGGAAGAATATGAGAAGAATTTCTTGGGATTATTAAAGTATGTCAGGTTCATTGGTTATGAGAAAGTGAAAATACAGAGATTTCTAAGTGGATTTCCATCCTTCTATAAGGAAAAGATCAAGTATGATGAACCTAAGACCTTGATTGAGGCCATCAGGAAGGCTAAATACTTGTATGAGAAAGGCCAGGGAAGAGAATACCTATAGAGATATTGGAAGGATAAGAAGAATATGAAGTCTAATCAGAGGAGGAAAGGACCCAAACCTCCCTTCAATAGGAATGGGCCTAATATAAATCATCAAGATCAATATGCTAAGGAGGACTGCTTGGGAAAAATGGGAAGACCACCAATCCAATGTTGGGGATGCAAGGAAGATCACCTATACAAGGAATGCCCACATAGAAAGAACATAGAGAATATTATGCACAACATCTAAGAGGCTACAACATTCAGAGATATGGGGAGAATCTATGCAGCTTTAAATGATAGCCAAGTAGAGTACCAATCCAATATGATCGAGGTGGAAGGTAAGATCTTAAATCAACATGTTTCTATTTTGATTGATTCAGGAGAAATCCATTACTACATTGACCCTAATATAGTGGATAGATTACATTTGGAGAAAAGTAAACTTGGAAAAACAAGTTTGGTTCAGATAGCCATTGGAACCAAAAGAAGAATCCATGATATGGTCAGAAGTTGTTCCATAATTATTAATGGCATGAATACTAGTATTGATATAAACATGGGTCTTATGATATTATGATTAGGATGGATTGGTTGGACAAGAATCATGTTGTCCTATATTGTCATAACAAGACATTTACATGTCTTGATGGAAATGGAAAACAAATCACTGTGAAAGGAGTTCCAAGACCCATCTCTATAAGGGAGATTTTGGCCTGACAGCTGAAAAGGTGTTTTAGAAAAGGATGTCAACTATATGGAGCCCATGTGGAGGAGACAATTGATACAAAGGGGCCAAGCCTTGAATATTTCTCGGTGCTACAAAAATTTGAATATGTATTCCAAGAAATACCTGGATTGCCACCAAGAAGGGAGATAGATTTCTCAATTTATTTAGTGCCATGAGATGCCCTGGTGTCAAAAACACCTTAAAGAATGAGCACATCATAGCTAAAATAATTACAAATGAAGTTGGATGATTTTTTGAGGAAAGGGTACATCCATCCAAGTGTTTCACTTTGGGGAGCACCAATACTTTTTGTCAAAAAGAAGGATGGAACCTTGAGGTTGTGTATTGACTTCCGACAAATTAACAGGTACACTATAAATAACATGTATTCGCTACCTCCAATTGATGACCTCTTTGATCAACTAAGAGGAGAAAATATATTTTCAAATATTGACCTGAGGGCAAGATACCATCAAGTAAGAATCAAGGAAGAAGACATTCATAAGACAACCTTTAGGACTAGGTATAGGCATTATGAATCTGTAGTGGTGCCTTTTGGACTGACTAATGCACTAGTTGTCTTCATGTGCTTAATGAATGGCATCCTCATAAATTATTTGGACAAGTTTGTCATAGTATTCCTGGATGACATACTTATCTATTCTAATTTTGAAGGGGAGCATGAACATCACTTGATATTGGTATTGCAAGTACTGAGAGAACATCAGTTGTATGCCAATTTGAGTAAGTGTTCCTTTTATCAAAACGAGATCCATTACTTGGGACACATTATTTCAGAGTAGGGCATAGCAGTAGATCCAGAGAATATTGAAGCCATTAGAGGATGGCCAACACCCAGAAATGTGTCAAACGTCAGATATTTTATGGGATTAGCTAGCTACTACAAAAGTTTCATAGTAGGGTTCTCTAAGATTTCTCACCCCATCACCTCTTTGTAAAATAAGGGAACTGAATTTGAATGGACACTCAAGTGTGAAAAGAATTTTAATCTATTCAAGGAATTACTTACTAGTGCGCCTGTTGTTATAACCCTAAATTGCACCATCCATGCTTACCTGGCATCAGGCCAACTCATTGCCCTTCATTGCCAAAGCCATGTTGAGCAGACTCTTCAAGAAACCTCCTAAATTAAGTAACCCGTGCCCTAACCTATCACTGGGTGCGTTGGAACGCTGGCAGGCCTTATACTGCACATGTTGGAACGCTGGCAGGCCTTATACTGCACACGTTGGAACACGGGCTGGCCCACTACAGCCAGCGTTTACCTAACAAAGAAAAAAATCAGGAAAGTTTCCGTCGAGACGAAAAGATTTGGGTCAGTTAACTGGAACTCCCAGCCATGCATGGCTGAGAGTTTGTCTAAAACCCTAGCTCCTTCTATCCTATAAAAGAAGGGGTAGGGGTACTATTCAAAGGAGGAAAATCATAGCAAAGAAACTCTGCCCAATTGCCGAATCCATTTTKTCCCAACCCTTTAGCCTTTCCTCAAGMTTTAGGAGAATTCAAGCAAAGCAGTTGGAGGACAAAGAAGAGGAGGAGCCCAGGACTAGGATCAAGGAACGGTGGTCGATCTCTATAATCACTGTAAGTTGATTCATCTTGAGATTAATAAAAAGATACTTTTCCCATCCCAAATATACGAGTTTTATATGTTGTATTTGATTTGTGTTTAATCTCTAACCCTTTAGTAGAACAATAGCATGCATGCGTAGTTTTGTCTTGATTGCAGGATCGCTTTTTGGAAGGAGCAGCAGAAGCAAGGAGATAAATCTCAGCGGAGGATCTACACCAACCGTCGATAAAAAGGTTAGTTGGTTCTTCCCTTGTTTGCTTGTGAAAAAGGGTTTTAAGTTGGGGTAGAAGGTTAAAGGTTATTTCTGAAGGGTCATGATCTGCATGCAAGTTTAAGCCCT
>ML795215.1:91550-127964 GCA_009831015.1 Picea engelmannii | reverse complement strand
AAGATACACAATACAAGAGAGACACAGATTTACGTGGTTCACCCAGTGTGGGCTACGTCCACCAGATAAATTGCCAAGTCCTTTCTTTATTATTATCCAGCAAAATGAAGGGATACAACTTACAACAAAACCTGCTATAACTTCCTCTTCTTTCTCTCACAATCTCCTCTCTCAGAATACAATATTCACCATCATCCATAGCCGCAATACATTTTTCTCATAAAAGAGGGTTGTCTTCTAGGGAAAAAAACCCTACCATAATCTCTACCGCTAGATATGTGACCTTATAATGAATGGTCCATATTTACAATGAAATTACAATATACTTTTACAAGGCAATTTTTTGCTTCGAGGGCCTGCTTGCCCCAAGACCCCCCAGTCGGGGGGATAAGCCCCCCGGACCCCACAGAGGGGGTACCCCCCTCTGCACTCCCCCGCATGGAAGAGTGTACATACTTCTGGGGTGTAAATACTTCATGGGTTATAAACACAGCTGAAAGTAAAAGATATAAATCAGGAAGATAATCAGGCTCCACAACCAACATATGGTTGGGTGGAAGGGCCTTGGTTTGCAACCAATCGGTGTCATCTTTCAAAAAGATAAGTGTTCTCTCTGTCATGATATTACTATCTATGTATGAATGTATTCCGTTGTGTAGTTTAATTGTCATTTACATGTATATGAATGTATTTTTGTTGTGTATATTTAATTATCATTTAACATAATCTTTAGATATTGCATGCTTGCTAGATATTGTTATGCATGTTGTTAAATCTATTATCTTATGCATCCTTAATAAATAAAGGAGGTCCACATGAGAAATAATTCCAAGGGTGGGCTTGCAAGTAGCGTACCCAGCCTGTGGGTGGTTGGGTATGTTACAAGTTCTAAAGTGGTTTAGTGGTTATCTTTGTGGTTTGCATCCTCATCCAAGAAATTTACATAGTACTAATATTTTTGCGCCCTTTTCGGGGAACGAAAGTGAAATTTTCCCTGGGAAATAAAGAAAAATATTATATCTATTCTCTGATGGTGACCTGAGATTAGACACAAATAAGGTTGTATATCATTCACCTAGAGACTCCATTGTTAAACAATCCAGAATTCAAAGAACAAATGGTGAATCTGCAGTCCAAAGAATATGGAGTATAAAGAGTTTCTTGGAGACTCCATTGGTTCCAAAATGGTTATTTTAGCTTCTAATTCAGGTACTTCATGAATCAATACAACAAGCTTTGTGGAAGACCTTGTTTCTCTTCAATATTTTAGAAAATGGATTGATATGTTTTTTAACTATCAATGGTATGAAGATATTCGTTCATATTTGTTTTATTATTTAGACTCATGAAACATATTTATTCAGGAAGATATGTTTGATTGTGTAAAGAAACTCATCAAGTAACTTGAGATAGAACAAGAAAACTTGTTGGTTCAAAGAAAGTATCATGATTTTCCTTTTGAAGACATTTCTTTTGAAGATATTTATGACTAACAACAAGAAAAATATGAATCAAAAACATATGAAGCATTATTGATGTATTCAAAGAAGTATAAAAGAGGATATTAGGATGAAATAATTGAACTCCAGAAGAAATATGGGTTCAGTTCAAAGTGATTCAAACCCCCACCCTCACCTGGGGCTCGCAAGACCTCCCAGTCTAGGATCGTTTGAATTTGGAAGCTGGATCGGATCGCAAGCTCCTTCTGAGCCCTAAAAATAAAATACACAGGCCTTAAACATTCTTTCTTGAGTGAAAACGATTCTTTTTAGGGGTCCCTAAGATAATAAAATACTTACAAGGGACTGTCGGCCCAAAACCTTGGGATAAATATCATGTTTCCAAAGAACTCGAGACTTCAAAGCTCATAGGATTTGAGACTCTCAACAAAGTTACACTGCATTCCTCCTGAACCAAATTGGTGGAGCACCGAACAATAACAATAATAAATGGTCCACATAACCTGTTTAAAATCCATGGTGGGGAATGACTTCAGGCTTCGATGGTCCTATCCGCTCCAATGTTCTATTCTCCCATAGCATCGAATCTCAAATCCAATTATCAAACAACTCTTATTCCACCACCAGATCAATGGTCTATACCTGCTTTGTAGATCCAGGCTTCAGGGATTTTCAAAACACCTCTCCAAAAGTCTCCTGGAGTATCGAACTGAAGAACCCAAAGAGGGTCACAATCGACAGTCCACACATCCTGGGAGTGGAAGCCTCAAATATATTCTAGGATTCGGTACTTACGATGTCTTTACAAAAAAACCCCTTACAACATCTGAACTTTGAACTACCGGAGGTAAGATATTCTCTCCATGTGTCCCTCTATGACCAATGATTGAGATTAAATCCAGTCTTTGGGATTTCAGGAGTTCTGAACTCAAACCAACCTTCACCAACAGTATTTTGGAGTGCCAAGCATCTGAACTATGAGCTCTGGTGCCATGTGTCTCCTTGCGCTAATGGCTATGATTCATTATGGCCTTTAGATATTTGGGAGTCCTCGACTCCAAACTATTTATACCTCTACTCCTCTGGAGTGCCAAGTCTCTCGATTCCAAGATATCATGCCACATGTCTCCTCCTTTCAACGATTGGGATTTACTCCACTCTTCAGAGCTTCGGGAGTCTTGAACACTCCATGCCTTTGTTCTCCTAGATAGTCGAGCTTCTTATATACCCCTAATATGCTGACACATGTCATCTATGAAAAATGGTATAGATTCACCTCAAATCCTCGGGACTTTGGGAATCTTGAATGCTCCTGCACCTACACCTCAACTTTGTCAGATAACCAAACTTTTCAAACACACTCAATATGCCAACACGTGGCCTCACATTTGATGGTACAAACACACTTTGGGCTCTGGGACTTTGGGATACTTGTCTCCTCTATGTCAAAACATAAAAAATCTTCAAACTTGTGAAGTTTGAAGGACACTGAGGGTTAAAAACCATGCTACTCACCTCGATCCGAGGATTGTCAATCCTCGCGATCAGATCCTACGATTAGGATCTATCCTCCTCTGTGCGGGATCCCCCTCTAATGTGGACTTAGATCCAATGGTTCAAATATCTTATAACAACGGATACGATGGTTGTTGTAGATCCTCTTGTTCTATGGATGAATTTTCCTTCAAATAAATGAGAAAATATTTTTCAAAGGCTTAGCCTTTGTTCCTTCTTCTGCGAGATGGAATGTTGGGCCTCTTCTTGTGCTGCACCTCCTGAGATTTTCTGAGCTCTTTCAACTTTTTTCAAAGGGACTTGGTATTTTTTACTTCAATGAATCCTTATTCCCTCCTGGAAACAAGACACTCTTTCTCCTTAGCTTTGGCACTGGGAATACTCGGCTTGTGGCTCACTCCTTGCGCTTACCTGAAACTTCAAAATATTTCAGAATTGAATATTTTTAGAAAATATTCATGTGCATCCCTTGCACTTTCTTTGTGAAGACTTTTTAATCACCTTCTCATGAGCTTGAAATTTCTTGGACTTCAAATGGTATCGAGCCTTTTTTCTTTCAATGAATTCCCATGCTCTCCTGAAACTTTTGCTCTTCCCTCCATAACTTTTAGAATTGAATCACTTTGTCTCTGGCACACTCCTTGCTCTTTCTCAATGCACTCCTTGCAGAGACTCCTCCTTGAATATTGAGCTTTTACATTTTACTAAGTGTAGGCACACTCCTTGCGCTTTCTCTCAGAGTGTTCAGTAACTCTGATGTGCCTTTCTTTAGACTATTCCTTCTAATATTTTACACTTTCCTAAGTGTAGGTGCACTCCTTGCGCTCGGTCTCAGAGTGTTTAGTAACTCTGATGTGCACTCCCTTTCACAGTCTCTTCTAATCTTGAGACTCGTCCTTGTGTTCCCACCTATCATGCTCTTCTTGAAATCAAAACAAAGTTATATCACTCTCTTTGCTTTGGCTTCACAAAGTATTTCAACTTCTCTAGTGTGCACTCCTTTCATAATCCTATAGATCCCTAAACTACTCAAAAAACTACAGATAGAGAATTTATATCTTATTCATGCAAAAGGAAACATACATACACCCATGGAATTCATAAACACATAGTAACCATTCAAATAAATTCAGAAAACACATATATAACACACAAAGAATCACATGCAGGGAAATATGCTTTTGTTTTAACACTGAATGATATTTACAATGTGTACAATACTGGACTGCAATAGATTCTCATCTCTTTCTCTCCTCTCCTCTCCTCTCTTGAGATTTTCTCACTCTCTAATTTCACTCTCTCCTAATTCTCAATACATTTGTATTTTTACAAAAGAGGGAATCCTTGATCCTTCCTCCACCTACTCACATTAAATTACAATAAATTACATTTAATAAAAATCTATTCTAAATTAGACCTAGATATTCCTATTGTCAGCCATTAAAGGTGACTTTACACTTGGCATGTACAAAGACAGTGGATTGGATTTCCTTGAGCCTAAAAACATTAAATCACATTGAATTACATTAAAATTTTAAATTTAAGTTCAAAATGAGAGGGTTGGTGCCTCTCTTCCATTGGAATTTGTTCCTCCTAATGTGTTGTTGTACTAGCTTGTTGATGCACTAGAGAGTTGGACTGATTCTCCTGCATCATAAGACCACATTGACAAAGATCATGAGCTCCTTCTCATGGCTCCCTCGTTGTTGTTGTTGAGATCCTACTGGGTCCCAAAATTCATTCTGGAGTTGTCTACCTTCTCCTCTGCGCTTTTGCATATTTTTTTTTCCTGCTCCTACTATAGGATCTCCTCTGATCATCCTCCACCTGCTATTAACTATACTTTGTGTTGATTCCAACATCAATATTCTTGTTTCCTCTACCTTCTTATGCAGCTTATCTAGGTTGGCTTCTTTCATGCAGTCTTCTTTGTTGCTGCATCTCTTCCTCTTCATAAATTTCCAACTTGAATTGTTGAATGAGGCCTCTCAAGGTTATTTCTCCCCCTCCCAAAGCTTCCACTTATTTGCACAAATTCAAGGGTAGATCGTCTTGATCTCCGATGTTGATTTCACCTCCTATGGCATCGACTTGGCACTCTATTGTAGGTTCTACTTCTACAACAATTCTACTAAGTTGTTGCTCATTCATATCCTCTGATAGTTCCATTTCTTTCAATTCCTCTGCTATCCCATCATCTCCTTCTGCTGGTATAAGTTCAACATTTTATAGGTGTTCCTCATGCTGGAATTTTTCCTCACTCTTCATGACCACATATTTCTAGAAGTCTTCTTCTGTATCTAGATTGCATAACCAATCCTCCATCAATTGTAAATCCTTCTCCCACTGAGTGAGAATTTTATCTGAATTCTCCTCTTCCTTCATCTCTTGGGAATATATCAATGCCCCCTCATTTTCATTCTCCACGAAATCCCCTATTGGTTTTCTTTATTCTACACCTGTAGTCATACACAAACTGTTATTTTTAAAAACATTTGGCCATGTGGCCTCTTCCTCAGATGCATCCTACATCACATCCTCATGTGTAGTACACACACTGACCTCTAATGGGATACTTGGTAGGGATATTTGAATTCCCCCAATCATCAAAATACATCTATGATCCCCCTCCTATGTCAACACTCCTTGCTAATATGAACCCTTTCCCGAGTTCTCAAGACTCTACGACAATCTCACCTTCATTTATGTCAGCACTCCTTGCTTATATGAACCCTTCTCTGAGTTCATGAGACTCTCAGGAAATATCCTCTCCGCTTCCTTTTCCACCTGGAAACCTAAATTTTTTGTTCTTCCCTCCTAGCAGTCTACAAGATATTTGAATGATCTCTTCTCATTTCCCTCCTGCTAATTTGAATTTTCATCTCTTCTCTCCTGGTAGTCTATGAGATCTCTAGTTGATATCTCATCCTTCTCACTAAGTATTTCTTCATATTTGAGTTCACAAATGCAAACCACCTCCTCCTCTATTTCACTGAGGTATTCAACTCACCTCATCCATATCCTCAACATATTCTTATGCCTATTAGAAATCAATTGTTGGAGAGGCCACTTTTAATTCCACTTCATGGGACATCCATACCTGCATCTTATGCATGCTTCGCTATGCATCCTTAGCATTATCTTGTCGATCCATTCTCGGGTATCCTTGAGCATTCTATCCATATCTTCTTGGCTCATATTCTTGTGGTATCCTATAGGACCTTTCTTCTGGCCTTCAGTAGCCATCTTCCCCTTCTGCCCACCCTCTTGGAAAGTCTGTGAGCTTCCACTTGCTCGTTGTGAGATGCAGTCAGCCTCTGCTAATGTTCTCTTTTCTTAGCCTCTTGGTTCACCTTCTAGAACACTCTCTGAGATTTTACACTCTTGATGAGTGTAGGCGTAGACCTTGCACTCTCTCCTTCTCTTGAGAACCCCTTTCTCTCTTGCTGTTGTACTCCAAATGCTCACCTTAAGAGCTTTGCAGGATCTCCTTTTCTTCGAGAATGCAACTAGTCCCTCTCCTTCAACCCACTTGATTTTCTGCTATATGTTTCACACTTTAAAATAGTTCTTCACACATAGAGCATCAACACTCTTTCTTCTTCTCCTTTTTCTGTTGTCTACAGAAAAAAATCCTCTCTGATACCACTTGATGGTATCAGACAAATATCTTTCTAGGCTCTGATACCACTTGATGGTATCATATAAATAATTATCTTGTCTCTGATACCAATTGATGATATCAAAAATTGTTTTATCTATGCTTTGATACCACTTGATGAAAACCTCCACCTTCACCAGGGGCTCACGCTACCTCTTGATCTAGGATTATATGAATTCAGGAGTTAGATCAGCTTGTAGGCTCCTGCTGAGCCCTCAAAATAAAAAAAACAGTATTTAAACCTTTTTTGTCAAGTGTAAAGCCTTCTTTTCAGGGGTTCCTAATCAAAGAAAATACTTACAAAGCACCATGGGCTGAAAAACTTGGGCTAAATCTCAATTTTACGATAATTCATGACTTTAGAGCTCCTGAGCTTCGGGAGTCTTAACAAAGTTACACTACGTTCCTCCCGAATGTCAAATTGGAAGAGCGCAAAACAACAACAAGAATCAATGGTCCACATAACCCATTGAAAATCCATGGTGGGGAATGACTTTGGGCTCCAACGGTCCTATCTTCTCCAACATGTTATTCTCTCGAAGCGTCGAATCCTGAATCCAATGATCGAGCGACTCCTATTCCACCACTATATCAATGTTCTATACCTACTTCACAACTCAGGTCTTCGGGGATTTTCAAAACACCTCTCCATGGGTCTCCTGGAGTGTCGGATCGATGAACTCGTGAAGGGACACAATCAATAGTCCATGTGTCTTTTTGGGTGGATGACTCGGATCTTTTCCAGGCTTTAGGACTTTCGATGTCTTTAAAACACAACCCCTTACAAATTTCGAACTCCAACCTAGCGGAGGTCAGATCTTCTCTCCACATGTCCCTCTCTGACCAACGATCAAGATTAACTCTGGCCTTTGGGATTTTAGGAGTTATCAACTCAAATCAACCTTCATCAATAGTCTTCTAGAGTGTCAAGTCTCTAGACCATGATATCTAATGCCACGTGTCTCCTTGCGCCAATGGCTACGATTCACTCTAGCCTTCCAAACTTTAGGATTCGTCGAATCCAAATGATTTATACCTCGATTCCTCCAGAGTGACAAGTCTCTGAAATCCAAGGTCTGGTTCCATGTGTTCCTGCCTATCAATAAATTGGATTTACTCCACTCTTTGAAGCTTCAAGAGTATTGAAAACTCCATGCCTTTGTTCTCCCAAATAGTCAGGCTTCCATACTACCCCTGATCTTCTTACACATTTCCTCTCCGATGAATGGTCTAGATTCACTTTGAATTCCTAGGACTTTGGGAATATTGCATTCTCCTGTGCCTGCACCTCAACTTTTCTAGATAACAGGACTTCCAGAGATTTCTCAATCTACTAACACGTGGCCTCACATATGATGTCCCAAACACACTTCAGGATCTGGGACTTTAGGAGACTTGTGTCCTCTACGTCCAAACATGAAAAACCTTTGAACTTGTGAAGTCTAAAGGAAGCTGAGGTTTAAAACCCGTGTTACTCACTTGGATCCAACGACTATCGATCCTCACACTCAGATCATGTAGTTGGTATCTAATCTCCTCCATGCGCACTCCTCCTCCAGTTTGGACTTAGATATGATGGTCCAAATCTCTTCTAAAAGTGGATTTGAGGGTTGTTCTAGCTCCTCCTTTGCTATGTATGCGCTTTTCTTCAATTGAAGTATTTCTCAAGATTTTTCAAAGGCTCCATATTTGATCCTTCTTCTGTGAGACTGAGTGTTGATCCTCATCTTGCACTGCAACTATGGAGATTTTCTGAGCTCGTTTGAAATTTTTCAAAGGGACCTAGCCCTTTTTCCTTCAATAAATCCTTCTGCCCTCCTGGAAACAAGATTATCTTTCTCCTCATCTTTGGCATAGAGAATACTCAGCCTTTGGCACACTCCTTGTGCTTTCTTGAAACTTCAAAATATTTCAAACTTGAATATTTTTCGAAAATATTCTTGTGTACCCCTTGTTCTTTCTTTGTGCATACTTTGCACTTACCTTCTCCTGAGCTTGAAATTGCTCATACTTAAAAGGGTATCAACCCTTTTTTCTACTTCTCATTCCCTCTTAGCACTTATGTGCTTCCCTCCAAAGCTTTGAGACTTGAAACACTTTGTCTCTGGCATACTCTTTGTGCTTTCTCAATGCACTCCTTGTAGAGCCTTCTCCTTGAATATTGAGCTTTTAGAATTTAATAAGTGTAGGTGCACTTCTTGCACTCACTCTCAGAGTGTTCAATAAATATGATGTTCCTTTCTTTGCATTATTCCTTCTGATCTTTTACACTTTACTAAGTGTAGGTGCACTCTTAGCTCTCGCTCTCTGAGCTTTAAGAAACTTTGTTGTGCACTCCCTTGTAGAGTCTCTTCTAATATTGAGACTTGTTCTGGTGTGCCCACCTAGAACACTCTTCCTGAACTCAAAACAGTGTTCTAGTGCACTCCTTTCATTGGCTTCACAAAGTATTTCAACTACTATGGTGGGCACTCCTTGCACAAGCCTATAGAACCCAAAACTACTCAGAAAACTATATATATAGAATTTCTATCTTAATCCTGAAAAAGGAAACATACATAAACCCATGGAGTTCATAAACGCACAGTAACAATTCAAATACATTCAGAAAACACATATAAAACACATAGAGAATTACATGGAGGGAAATCTGATTTTGTATTAACACTGAATTGTCTTCACTGTAAGAAAAAATAGGATCGCGAAGAAATAAAATAAAACAAGTTCATAAATAAAACAAAGAAGATACACAATAAAATAGAGACACAAATTGTTATAGCAAGATTTTCCCCACCATTGTTATCTTGCACAAAGTGCCTTTTTCCATTTCCCTATGCAAACTTGTCATCCCTTTTCGATGAATCCAGAGCCAAAAATACACATTTTTCCACATATACACACCCTATCTGCTATACAACATGCGTATACGTAGGCTTCTCCACTACAACCCACGTACATCAGGATTTCTGCCAGAAAATACAAAATGGAGTTGGGTTTCCATGTCGCAACAGAAGATATCTGATCCTTGGCCTTCCACATACTAGAAACATTCTGACTCGGCCCTTCAGTTGCATTTTGAAGACTATAAAAGAACAATTTAGAGTTATGGAAAGGAGGAGAAAACATTCAAATTTGAGAGCAAAGTTACTCTGGAAAAATTACTTCATATTGAGTCTGCATCCCTTTGTCCCTCAAGTCTAAACACATTGTTCAGCCCCCAAGATCTTTCCCTATTGTTGAGAGAACCTCATTGTATCTCTCCTATGAGCTTGCCTTTGGTGGAGGATTGAAGTGGTGGAGGCCTAGTTGGAAGGAACTTGGTTTCTTGGTTTCAAACCGTGCAGACACAGAAGTCTGTAATGTTGTCACTTATGTTGATCAATTATTAATAGAAATACTCATTTCTCGTCCTATTGGTATTGTGAAAATATATAATTATTATCCATGGGCATGTTTGTAATGTTTATTAATGGATTATGTTATATAATGTGCTAACCCCTTTTTATTATCACCATGCACCTTCTATGCTTGTTTGTTAAGAACTTGTTGAAGGTATAAAGCTTTGGGTCGAAGTGCTTAATGGTGGAACATCATCGAACATTGGATCAAGGTAGGCCTCTTTCTTATCTTGCAAATTAGTTTATATAACATATGATGGAATTGAGTTGATTTATGTAGTCATACCTATCTGTTGTGGTTTACCCTTGGCCATAGAGAGTTTTTCCCTCGTAACAAAATTGGCGACTCCACTGGGGAGAGATATTCCTTCTAAGGGTTGGAGTACTTTTTCTTCTTTCATTACTCTTTTTCCTTTGTGTTTCTTGTCGTATCACTTCTTGATAGATTATGTTCACTTTGGGTCTGATTTTTCAGCCTTTTTACCCTTTCCTAGCCTTGTTTTCAAGCCTGTACATGCCCTATTGCCTTGACATTTGTATACACATGCATTATGTCTCATTGCTAGATGCATGTATACACCTTGTTTCCCTTAACAGTCGCGTATACCACTTTCCCTTGCTTGTTTGCTTGGTTTAGTGACTGTTGGGTGGGATTTTATGATTGTTGAGCCTTCTTAGGTATCTGTAGTACTTGTTGAGATTCTTTGGGTTGACAGGAAACCTGTTGGGAGTTAAATTTTTGGGCGTAGTCTTTCTCATTTTTTTTCATTTTTGGTTTTTCCTTAAACCCTGGGTTGTTTGCTTGGTTTCTTGATATTCTTCTTGAAGTTATTTCGTTTATACATAGTAGAATTTATATATCAGGTTTCTTTTCAGTCCATGCATTTTCTCTTTAATATATTGAAAATACAAAAAAATAGGCATTTTGCATTATTTAGCATTTTTGTCTTTGAACCTTTATCATTAGCTTAGTGCATTTAGAGAAATATTGCATTTTACTTTTGAATTGTAGAGTTGAAATTGAAAATTGCACTTTTTTTATTATCATATCATTCATTGAAAATTTAAAGATAGACTTTACATTATATTCATATTTATCTTCTTGCAGAGTCATAACATCAAGATTTTCGCTTCCATGCCCTTTTGAGTAATCATGGCCAATAAAATTTATGCTTTAAACTAAAATTGATTAGTCACAATTTTATTTTTAGGGTGCACAAACTAGTCTAGGATTTAGTGCCTTGGAATAGGATTTTGTGAGTAAACTTCTCCAAGGCAATTAAATCAACATATGTGTCTGAGACAGGGAGTTGAGAAGTCCATTTCATAATTGGTAATATCAGGAGGCTCTGTTCACACGACAGTTAATCACGAGGTTGCACAAAGTTAGTTGAAGGGATAACCCCTGGATACTCGCCTAGTTTAAGAGATATTTCTGTGGATTTATTCGTATTTGGGGATCTTGCTAGTGCCCATACCTTTGTGAGAGGAAGGGATTTCAAGGTTCTGGGCTTTGCTACCCTTCCCATACAATGATCTAGACTTATGACCATTCTCCTTTGCATCGGTTATAAGATGGTTTATTAGTTTCTTGAATTAGGTATCTCATAGGTTACTTGCAGGGGTTATTCTGCTTGTATCATGGGTCAGATAGGGGTCGAACATCACACAACCTTTACGGAAGATTACCTCTCCGGGGGGATACCATCGATTGGTTGTTAAGCCCACGAGGGCCCCTATAACTTATTTTGTTACCTCCAAACTTTAGCAGGGACTCTCAGGTCCCTCTTGGACGAGGCATGTCTTCTTTAGCGAGGGAGGTCACTCAACCACTTTAGTTCATTTGCATGCATATTAGCTGTTTGAATTTTTGGGAAATTCTTTGATTATTAGTTGACCATAGGATTTCATGCTGAGTATTTTTTATCATGGATCGTGGAGTTCCTTTTTCTCTCTCGTTTACTGCTACCCCCCACATGATGTTCATGGGGGAAAATCCATCTGGTTTTTATAATGGTATGCATAATTATGGTAATCAGTCCATGCCTTGGGTCTCTAATCATTTTTCTCATGGTATGTATGATATGTCATCGCACTTGCCATCCTTTGTCTCACTTCCTTATGTGAATACAAGTTTTGGGTCTGGGGGCATGATGCCTCCTTATCCCTCTCTGTTTGGTGGGAGTCATATCCTTCAAACACGTCTTATGGTAGGAGGTTGGAATATTCCTTCTTACAAATCCACTATGCGAGAAGTAAATTCCCAACTATGTAATAATTCTACTTATTACACTCTCTCCACTTATCCTTCTCCTACTTTTCCCATGGTTGGCCTCCATCTGTCCTCTGGTGTTTCATCCAGGGGAAGTTATTTTTTTAGTATGGACAACCCCCTTCACGAAGTACTTTCATTTGGGGGAAACATATATCCTCACATGAGTAATCCTTGTCATGTTGCTTTCTCTTCGTTAGTATCTTCCTCAGTGTCGATGCCCCTATAACCCTCTATGAATCAGTATGGAGGAGGATACTATCCTGCTGAACAGGGACAGGGTGTAAACCACGATCCTTCCTGGACTACAATTTCTCAGAACCAATCTTTCCTTGGACTTTGGTCTCAAACGTCGCAATGCACCACCGCCGCAAGCCCAATAATTGTGTTTCATACTGACATTACATCACCAACCTCTACTAGTCATGTTGGAGATTGGTTGACAACCTCTGCAAGTCATGTTGAAGACCTGCAACCAGTTGTTGCAAGTCATGATGGGGGCACAAGTCTAGTCATTGCATGTCATAATGGCATTGTATCACCAACCTATGCTAATCATGTTGGATATTGGTCGAAACCCTTTTCTAGTCATGTTGAAGACCTGGAACCAACTGCTGCAAGTCATGTTGGGAGAACATGTCTAGTCACTACTAGTCACACTACACATACATCACCAACCTCTTCTAGTCATGTTCAAGATTTGATACTAGCCTCTGCAAGTCATGCTGGGAGCATGTAACTAGTCACTGCAAGTCATGCTGGGAGAATTCATATGATTGAGAAGCCTAGACGTCTCAGACGTAAGCCTGGATTCCTTTACAGGACTTGTGAAAGAAGTCACCTTAATCATTTGTGTCCTGTTATTGTTGGGATACCAGAAGCGTGGGGCTCACCTAAGGGCCCTTTGGGTTCTGAGGCATCTATAGTTTCACAACACTTTGTTCCTTCTTTGGTTGATACAACAGTCATGCCGATGCAGTCTTCGACTAACACCGCTTTTCCTTTAGGGGTTGATGTATCCTTTGACCTTGTTGTCCCACATCCCATTCAACTTGTGGTCATGTCGATGCAATCTTTGACAGACACCTCTCCTATGATCGAGGGTGATGTGTCTCTTGACCTTTTTGTCTCACATCTTATTCAACCAATGGTATTGGCGATGCAATCTTTGACCAACAAAACTCCTATATTTTGAGATGATGCACCTCTTTACCTTGTTGTCTCGCATCCTATTAAACCAATGGTTGAAGAAGTCATCATGCCGATGAAATTTTTGGTCGACCCCACTCTTCTCTTAGAGAGTGACAAGTTTAAGGAGGAGGTCGTGCCAATGCAATTTTTGGTTGATCCCTCTCTTCTGGTTCTGGTTCGATAGCTTTTATGCCACGTCCTTAGCATTTCTAGTACTTCACCTTCTGAAAAAGAGAGATTTTTACTCTTCCAGAGTTCTATACCTCCAATTATTGATGAGGTTCCCTTTGATTGGGATGGTCTTGTGGGGTATCCAATGCCTCCACCTATGCCTTTTCTAGGAAGATACATTATCTGATATAACACAGAGACGATAACCTATGTTAGCACTTTTCCCTCCTCAACTTGGAGATATTTGGGTCTTACCAATCTTGTGTCGGGTCTTTGTAAGATATCGACATTCCACAGAAGGTCCACACAGGAGCCTAGGCATCCCCTGTGGCTTGTTGCCTAGGATCTCGCTAACGAGTCTTAGTTAAGTTATTTTCTGACTCGTATAAAAACCGAAAAGATTGTTGAGTGATTTGTCCCTTTCACACTCGCTAAATTGGATTTGAAAGGTCATGAGTCTGAATTAATCTCTTTTCAAACTCGTTATCAAAAAAAGAAAAGATTGTCGAGTGAAATTGTATTTTTTCACACTCGTAAATTGGATTTGAAGAGATGTCTATTTGGCACAAGTTTACCCCTTTTTCACACCAAGTAGACTACAAGACATAAAAAGGATATTTTTTGGTGTTAAGTTCTGATTGCATCTCATGCCCTCACTTGCAGTATTGACCCTTTAGCTGGTTCTCGCTTTGCATTATAAACTGTTGCCTAAGCCTTTTTTGCATCCTCAACCAAGAAGAGCCTTGTTTATATCCTTCACAGTTTGACACCCTATACCCTGGAGGGAACATCACCCCGAGTGTCCCTCTCCCACATGCATTTCCTTGCATTAATCATAGGTACGTTCCACTGCTAGAACTAGTTTTTCTTACTTGTGACACTCGTTTCCTCCTCTATATCATGGCATTCATTTGTTATGAAAAACAAAAAAAGATGAGTGGAAAGGGAGTACTATATTATAATTGGAAGCATTCGTGTTTCCTTTGAACATAGCACAAAATTATTGAGTCCTTGTGTCATCATAATTTTGTGTTTAGCATGGCCTTAGGAAGTTGATATCGTCACAGAGTTTTCTCTACCGAATGGTTACTCTTCCAATCCCTATAGAGAATGTTATTGATGCCTCTTGCATCTAATAGTCACATCATTGAGTCTATGCTGTCGGAGTCCACCATATGCCTCATGCTCTTGTTCAAAGTAAGTCTATCAACCTATGTCGACCACTCCTAAAAAATATTGACTTTCCATGTCATCCATACCCTCAATTTGTCTCAGAATCACATTATACTATGGTCTTATCATTCACCCTGGCCCTACTTGCATCATCGGTAGGTCACCTTGAACCCAGCAATCGACATTTCATCATTGGTCACTGAATAGGTGGTTTCCCTTATGTTCGACGGCAAGACATCTGCTCACACTTTGGGACTCATGTAGTATCTTGGATGCCATTAGCCTTATTGGTGGTATCCTCACCTTTGTCAATAGTTTTAATCATTGGTTTCTATTCAGAGGTTCTTTTTCATATACCGCTTTCATTTGATACACACGAAAGACACACAGGGTTGTTGGTTCATGAACATGTTCTTTGTTCGATATCCACCAAATCATGAAGCTCCTGCTTTGTTCCTCATGCTAACTGATGAGAGATGCCTTAATGCTCTCCTTTCAGCATGTCTCTTTCCATCGAATTCATCTCATTTATTCTGGATATGGGACCTAGAGTTTTATGAGTACCTTGAGGCTTGCAGTCATTAGTGGCAGGCTCTCTCGCCATTGACAGATGGGAATACATCAATGTCTCCTGATCAATGTATTTATGAAGTGTTTGACACCAACTCCTTTATTCACACTTGTAGGAATGTTCTCATTGCCTTGATACCTACTTTCATTATTGGTAGGTTGTCTAGCATTTGTTAAAAATATACCTCAATGACCGGTAATCAAATGATGTCTCATTGTGTTCGAACTCAACTCCTTTATTCACATGATGTAGACTTGCACCCTTGGAGGATAGTGTAGAAGACTTGAAGACATCACTACATGGCCACAACTTTCCTAATTTGTTGCTTCCATTTCATTGGACCAACACCTATTCGACTTCAGTGATCATGGGAGATGAGATTGTACTCCATGGTATACAAATATCTTCAGATTGATTTTTGAGACTGGTTTCATTGGGCCTTGTTCATGACTATGACAAGTTTTGGCATATAACCACATTTGTATTTGCCTATTCATGGCCACAGACACTTATTTGGTATATTTTCCACATGGATCTTCATTGTATTCTTGGAAGCCATGTATGAAAAGTCAGTACAGAATGTAATGAGCAATTGAGTTCATCCATTTGGTTCTCTACCACTCCACTTTGGGGTTATTTATAATGTATTTCAGCTATTGCAGATACTCCTATGATCTCACACATTAGGGGGCATCTATTATAGCAAGATTTTCCCCACCATTTTTATCTTGCACATAGGGCCTTTTTCCATTTCCCTATGAAAACTTGTCATTCATTTTTTATGAATCTAGAGCCAAAAATACACATTTTTCCACATATATGTGGCATATCTTCTATACAACATGCATATATGTAGGCGGCTCCACTAAAATGTGCGTAGATTGGGATTTGTACTAGAAAATACAAAATTGAGTCAGTTTTCCATGTCACGATAGACGATCTCTGATCCTTGGCCTTCCACCTACTAGAAACATTCTGACTCGACCCTTTAGTTGCATTTTGAAGACTATAAAAGAACAATTCCGAGCTATGGAAAGGAGGATAAATCATTCAAGTTTGAGAGAAAAGTTACTCTAGAGAAATTACTTCATATTGAGTCTGCATCCCTTTGTCCCTCAAGTCTGAACAAAATGTTCAACCCCCAAGATCTTTCCCTATCTTTTAGAGAACCTAATTGTCTCTCTCCTATGAGCTTGTGTTTGATGGAGGATTGAAGTGGTGGAGGCCTAGTTGAAAGGAACTTGTTTTCTTGGTTTCAAACCATGATGACATGGAATTCTATAATGTTGTCAGTTCTACTAATCAATTATTAATATCAATACTCCTTTCCCATCCTATTGGTATTGTGCAAATATATGATTATTATCCATGGGAATTTTTGTAATGTTTATTAATATATTATGTCATATAATGTGCTAACCCCTTTATATTATCACCATGTGCTTTCTATGTTTGTTTGTTAAGAACTTATTGCAGGTATAAAGGTTTGGGTCAAAGTGCTCAACGATGGAACATCATTGAACGTTGGATCGTGGTAGGCCTCTTTCATATCTTGCACATTATTTTATATAACATACGGTGGAATTGAGCTGATTTATGTAGTCATACCAGTCTATTGTGGTTTACCCTTGGCCATAGAGAGTTTTTCCCTCTTAAAAAAAATATACTTGGTTCACCCAGTGTGGGCTACATCCACTAGATAAATTTCTAGGTCCTTCCTTTATTATTATCCAACAAATGAAGGGATACAACCTATAACACACCTCTTGTAACTTCCTCTTATTTCTCTCATAGTCTCCTCTCTCAGAATACAATATTTTCATTGATACATAACCACAATACATTTCCCTCATAAAAGAGGGTTTCCTTCTAGGGAAAAGAACCCTAATATAACTTCTACCTTCATATCTGTGACCTTATAATGAACGGTCCAGATTTACTATGAAATTAGAATATACATTTACAAGGCAATTTTTCCTTTAGGGGATCAGTCTCCCCTGGACCCCCCAGCCAGTGGGATAAGCCCCCTGAACCCTGTAGGGGGGTAAATCCCCTCCTCCACTCCCTCGTGTGGAGGGGTGTACAATATTCCAGAGTGTATTAAAGTCTTCATGGGGTATAAACACGACTGAAAACAAAGACCTCTGAATTAGGAAGATAATTAGGATCCATAACCAACAGTCTCTCACTTGGAGACTGATATCAACAACTCCACCTCTTATATATTCTAGACTATGATCCTTCTTGGACCTAGAAAATTTATCATCTTCATATTCATGCTTGAATTCCAATTGAAACTGAGCAGGAACTTAGTTTCACCTTGGTTCTCCCTTTGTTAACATGTCTGTAGGATTTTGGCTAGTGTGTATCTTTTCCAACTTCAAATGTCCATCTTCCAAAATGGATCATATGAAATGGTAGCTTGGTTCTCTATCCTTATTCTTTGAATGCAAGGAGGATTTTTTTGCAAGATGAATGACACTCTCACTATCACAATACAACCTTCTATTCTCCTCTTTCTTTCCCAATTTCTCCATAAACCTCTATAACCAAACCATTTTTTTACTAGCCTTTGTAGCAACAACATACTTTCCTTCTGTTTTTGAAAGTGAAACAACCTTTTTCAGTTTCGAAATCCAACTTACTATAGTTCCACCTATAGTAAAAACATACCCTGTGGTGCTCCTCTTGTTATATTTATCACCTCCCATATTTGAATCAACATATCTCTGTAGCATGGTGTTTGAACCTCCAAAACATAATGCATGAGTAGAATTACCTCTCAAATACATGAGAATCCACTTTATTGTCTCCCAATTTTCTTTACCTGGATTGTTTATATACCTTCTAACAACTCCCACTACATGTGTAATATTTGGTCTTTTGCAAACCATCACATACATCAAGCTTCCAACTGCTAATGAATAGGGGACTATGGACATGTATTCTATCTCCTCCTGTGTCTTGGGACACCTTTTCTTAGTTAATTTGAAATGGCTGAACAAAGGTGTACTAACTATTTTTTCATTATGCATTATAAACCTCTCCAACACCTTCTCTATGTACTCACCTTGAGATAATGTTAGTTTGCGTTTTTTCCTATCTCTTATTATTCTCATACCAAGGATTTTTTTTGCAGCACTGAAATCCTTTATTTCAAATGAATTATATAATTTCTTCTTGATCAAATTTATATCATGCATATCATACCTTGCAACAAGCATGTCATCTAAATAAAATAGCAACATAATATAGATTCCATTTTCTAGCTTTTTAAAATAAACATAGTGATCATAATGACATCTACTATAACCTTGTTCTATCATAAACATGTCAAACTTCAAATACCACTGTATTGGAGATTTCTTTTGGCCATACAAGCTCTTCTTCAACCTCAATACCAAATTCTCCTTCCCTTTAACCTCATAACCCTATGGCTAATGCATATAAATATCTTCCTCCAAATATGATTCACACCCCCGTCCCTCCAAAGGGATTCTTGACCTCCCAGTCTTGGATCATTTAGAACACTGAGTCAGAGTGACTCCTTGGGTCCCTGTGGGCACCTGAAACAACTCTACTCACACGTAAAGGTTTCTTCCACAAGTGGCCACGACTATGACTATGGGCCTATTCCTTCACAATTCATACTTCATGGATATCTCGAACTCTTCTTTCATATTTTCCCGAATCACTCTTCTACGATGTTCCAAACTTCACCACATGTCTCCTTATTTCCTCCATCCCTACTATAGTTTGGGTTTTGCGACCTCACGAAACTCTAGGCCTTCTACCCACGAGCCTCCAAACTTTTGATTCTTGAACTCTTTAATCTGTTGCCATGTGTCCTTCTCATGATCAATGACTGAGATCGAATTATGACTTCAGATTTCGTGACTCTTCTTTCTTCAAGTCTCAAAACTTGTCGAATCCTGAAGTACTGAAGCACTTCACAATTATCCTCCTCATAGTTCTCCTAGATATGATGGCTTAGAACCATTCATCTCCCTATGGAATGAATCTTGTTCACTGACTTTAGTGAATATTTCAGGTATCTCTCTCTCTTTTTCGATTTCTGTTTCTCTTTTCCTGAGCTTAAATTACTTGAATTACTCTGGACACTTCCTTCGATAGTTAGTTGAAATCTCGTATCTATGCATGCCTTGCAACATATCTTCTTCCATAGTCAACTACTTTGTGAATGAATTTTCACTCCTTGTAACTTTTCTCCAACCACTTATATCTCTTCATGGATGAGATCATGCTCCTCCTCCTGAGCCTTCGATTCTAAAAACTTAGTCGCCCACTCCTTGCGGACGTTTATGCAACCCCTTGCATACACATAATTTCTCACTATCTCTTCTGAGCCTTTAAGTTGAAGCATACTCGTTCACACACTCCTTGCGAACACTATGGACACCTTGCACTCACTCAATAAAGAGAACCTATATCAAATTGTTCACTCCACATAGTGACTCATACATTCAACAATGCAAATGTGTTCATTGATATAAGAACAAAAAAATAACAGGGAATTGAAAATAAGCAAAAGTCTACCATTCATTTAGACAAACACATAATATCACGCATTTGGGACAATACATTAATTTTTTATACTCATCCTTCTAAAACATACATACATTCATACAATATATCTTTGTATCTCCCAGCTCTTAGCTTACAATGGAAATATACACATTAGATTCAAAATCCTCTCCTCGCCAACAATACAAATGGACTCTCTTGAGTTCTTCCCTCCAACTACTCTATGTTATCCTATCGGAATTAAATGTTATCAACTAATTATTATTTATTAAAATAAGTATCAAATCAGACAGATAAGAGCACAAGATCCAGATATGTAATGTGATCCTCCATATTAAAGAAAAATACATTCCCCATCGATCTTACGTGATGTCTCATCCTATGGTCATTAAATATGTTCATAACTCAAAAAGTTTTGTCAGGTATTACATTAATACGTTGATCTTTGAAATTCAAAATGTTTCAAAACATTCGCTAGTGCGCCCAACTGTCTTTTGATTTTGCCTTGCTGGCGATGCTTCTGCATCATACTCCCTTGGCTAAAAATATTCATGGACTCATGTCCATGAGATCCTACATAGATATTCCATGCTTCTGGATATCCACTTCACCAACCCAACTAGCATCTTCTACTGGTCATCCTTTCCACTTTACCAAGTATTCAAAATATGTTTTCCCCCTGGTTTTCTTACCAACTCGTTGATCTATGATCTTTTCCATATGTGGATTCTTTGCTATAGGAATTTGTTTCTCCCACTAGATCCTCCCTTGATCTTCATATCTTTCAGATCCATCCTCCCTGTAAGGATACAACTCTGCAATGTTGAATATGGGTGATATACCCACATCTTATGGAAGCTCTAATTCATAAGAATTCTCTCCAAATCTACTTAGGATTTTACATGGTCCTATATTTTTCAACTTTATTTTATTGTATGTCCCCCTCAGAAACATCTCTTTCCTCATGTGTGCTAGAACTTTATCTCCAACTTCAAACTCAAGCTTTCTCCTGTGTTGATCATCTTTGTGCTTGTATTCACTACTTCTCTTCTTCAAATGCTCCTTGATCTGTTTGTGAAGTTCCTTCATTTCTGCAACAAAGTCTTCGACTCTGGTGCTCCTAAACTCGTTGTGCTTTAGATCTCTCAATTTTGACACTCCTCTCAGATTCATTCCATAAATGATTTGAAATGGACTTTTCCTAGTGCTCCTTTTCACTGAGTCATTATATGCAAACTCGGCTTGTGATATAATATGATCCCACTAACTACGATGTTTAGTGACCAAACTCCTCAAAAAATCTCCAAAGATTCTATTCACTACTTCGGTCTATCCATCTGTTTGTGGATGATATGAAGAAATGAAAGATATCTCTGCCCCTAAATTTTTCTACAACGTCCTCTAGAAATGAATAAAAAATTTGGTATCCCTTTCTGAAACTATACTTCTGGGAAATCCATGGAGTCTCAAAACCTCTCTGGAAAAAAAAATTGCAACATGCGTTGCATCACTGGTCTTCTAGCATGGGATAAAGTGTGCCATCTTTGAAAATTTGTCCACCACCACAAATATGGAATCACTTCCTCTTTGTGTCCTTGGAAATACCAACACAAAATCCATGCTTATTGCATCCCAAGGCCTCTCTAGAATAGGAAATGCCTGATACAATCCAGTCTTTTGCTTCTTCCCCTTTCCATAAAATGCAAACCCCCGAACACTCAAGTCGAGATCTGCGTAGGACATTTCTAAATCTACCCTTGAGTCTGATTGACTCTTTGATTTTCCCTCGGGGAATATCTTATACACTCACGGCATATCCACAGGTCCTTATGAATTGGGCCTGCATGAACAAACACCAGGTGCCAACCCAAATCTCCTTGACCACAATAACATCACGCCCTTCGCTAATTTAGGACTTCCGGTCTCGCAATTTTGCGATCCCTATTGTCGAGTTTCTCGTCCCTCTACTGTCGAAGCCCGAAATGTCGATTCACCGAAATGTTGGGCCGCGTCCTTCTCCACAGCCGTATTGTGTTTCGTGATTTCAGGAATTCCGAAACAAGGAACCCCTATCTCCTGTCTTCAAAAATGCCAAAATGTCAAATCCCAATGCGTTCAACAAAGGTTGGATCCCCTATGGGACTTTTCACCGATTCATAGTTTTGGACTTCATGTCTTCATGAATCCTGATGCAAGGCTTCTGACTCTCCAACCTACGAAACCCCGAAACAGTCAACAAAGTTTTGACTTCGCCTGGTGATGAGTACGCCACCTATCTTTCCTATTTTCCTCTATCTCTGACGTGGATTCTTTCCACCTGTCACTCCAAGCTTTCTGGATTTTAGGACTTGAATGATATTCTGATAGCCGTTCGTCTGCACTGCAGGTTTACAAACCCCGATTTACCGAAATGATCTTGATAGCTCAACAGTTACGATCAACGATCATTGTTGAATCTTGGACCCCATGGGATGGTTTTGTCTAACCCTTATCTGACCTGCAACCCCTCTGGATCCTACGGTCCTCACAACTTCATGATTTCTCCACTAAGAAGTCCGACCACTCATTTCCTCCTCGACAGCTCCTACGAAATGAACCAATGTTCTTTCATTGGAACTTAACCTCTGCGAAACATTTTTCAAAATCCATCTCCTCTTTGGGTACTCTCAAAGGTACTGACCCTCCTGATCTTTCTCTTGAAACTCAAGTCTCAAAAGGACCCCTGCACGCACTCCTTGTGGAAGACTTTCAAATACTTCTAATTATTTGATTTTCTTCGACTCTGTGCACCTCCTACAATAGTAGTCCTTCAACTCTCCCCTTGGTTGATGAGTTCTAAGTTTTCAACCAGCCAACGCAAACCTTGCACGACTTATGTGCTTCACTTGCACTTATGTTGGAATGAGAACAACGGTATCCCTCTTGAGCTTCCAGAGATAATCTCTGAAACTTTCTCAATGCACTCCTTGTCGATGTTTCACTACACTCCTTGCAGGAACTCTCTCACTCAAGAAGAGAAACAATTGAAACTCATTCACTCTCTCTCTCTCTCTGACTTCAAAAATTCAACATGAAATCATACATACACAACATAGCCTCATAACAAATGCATAACATAGATAATAAAACCACTAAAGCAAACTATTCACCATGTCTAAACATAAAACAACATAACACCATGAAATCTGATTCAAAGCTTCATGTATTAACTCAAGTGTTTTTGTACATGGGTTCTTCTCTACAACTCTCTTCTTTTGTGCTATGCTAATGTTATAATGATACAAAGGAAAGGGTGTCTATATCCGTTTTCCCTCCTACTTCCTATACTGTCTAATCTATGATTCAAATATACCTACTTTCATTAATTACGCATAAATGCCTCTACATTCTATAGATGAGAGAAAATCACTCATGATCCATTTACAATATGCAAGTACACCTCCCTTTAACCATTACATTAATTCTTCAAAAACATTTCCAAAAATGTGTTCTGGTGGTCTTCCAGCTTTCTTCTGCCTCTTACATCATTTTCTTGGCTGGCTATTTATGATGCTCCTGCATCATACTCTCTCACTTGAAAATTTTCATGAACTCCTGTTCATGAGCTCTTGCACAATCTATCCATGCTTTTGAATTTTTGCTTCATCTTCCCAACTGGCATCTTCAACTGGATGTCCCTTCCATTTGACCAAGTATTCAAAATACTCTTTTCTTCTGGTCTTCCCGTTGGCTCTCTTGTCAATTATACTTTCCATCTGTGGATTTCCAGCTACAGGAATTTTTTTGGTCCACTGAACTTCTGTCTATTCATTTTTAGCTCCTTCTTCTTTAGCTTTGTAAGGGTACGAATCTGCAATATTGAATATCAGTGAAATTTCGATCCCATCGGGTACTTCAATCTCATATGTGTTTTCCCCAAATTTCCTTATCACCTTGCATGGTCCAATCTTTTTCATCTTCAGTTTGTTATATGTTCCTCTTGGGAATATTTCCTTCCTCAGATGTGCAAGAATCAGATCACCAACTTCAAATTGAAGTTCTCACCTGTGTTGATCTGCTCTGCGCTTATAATCTCGATTTGAATCCTACAACCTCTCCCTGACTCAGCTGTGAAGCTCCTTCATCGCTTCTGCAAAGTCCTCTGCACTAGCACTTATGAATTCAGTTTGTTCCACATATCTCAATTCAGAAACTCCCCTTGGCTGCATTCCATATACAATCTGGAATGGACTCTTCCTTGTGCTTCTGTTGGATGATTCGTTGTAAGAAAATTCCACATGTGGAAGAATATGATCCCACTGACTGTGGTGTTCAGTCACTAGGCTCCTCAGTAAGTCTCCAAAGCTCCTGTTCACAACTTTTGTTTGCCCATCCGTCTGAGGATGATAAGATGAGCTAAAATACAAACTTGTCCCCATATTCTTCCATTAAGTCCTCCATAAATGTCCCACAAACTTGGTATATCGATCTAAAACTATACTCCTTGTCAAGCCATGAAGTCTGACGGCTTCCTTGAAAAACAGGTTCGCAATATGAGTTGCGTCACTCGTTTTCTGGCATGGTATGAAATGTGGCATCTTGGAAAATCTATTGTACCATAAAGATTGAGTCATAGTCTCTTTGCGTCCTTGGCAGTCCTAATATGAAATCCATGCTCACTGCATCCCATGGCCTTTCTGGTATGGGTAATGGCTAGTATAACCCTATGTTCTGCCTTTTTACTTTAGTGTGCTGGAAAATTATGCACCTGTCCACAAATCTCTTAACATCTGTCCTCATCCCTAGCCAAAAATATGAGCCATTCAGCTTTGAGAATGTCTTATCATGACCGAAATGTCCGACCAATCCTCCACTGTGTTTTTCCTTCAGCAAATTCTCCCTCATGGAGCATTTTGGAATACATAGTTGATTTCCCCTGAACAATAACCCATCTTGGATCATATAATCGGTCCATTGGCTTTTGTCCCTGAGAATTGGATTCTTAGATGCCTCATATGCTTCTTTAAAATATGGGTCATCCCTGTACATTTATTTTAGGTTATCAAAACCCAAAGTTTTGACTCTAAATTCCTGCATAAGGAAACATTTCCTGCTCAAAGCATCAACAACTTTGTTAGCAGTTCTATAAATATGTTTAATTACAAAAGTAAAATTCTACATGTATTCAACCCATTTAGCATGATTCTGGTTCAACTTCTCCTGCTGAGTCATGAATTGTAAAGAATAATTGTCGTTGTACAAAAAAAACTCCTTGGGAATCAAATAGTGTCTCCATTTCTTCAACGCTTGTATGACTATATAGAATTCTGTCATATGTTGAGTATTTAATCTTTGCTTCATTCAATTTCTCACTGAGGTATGCAACCGACCTATCGTCTTGGCTCAATACCGCTCCAATTGCAAACCCAATCGCATCACACTTGACCTGAAATGTCTTGCTAAAATTTGGCAAAACCAAAATTGGCTGCTCCATGATCTTCTTCTTCAGCAGGTTGAAACTCTTTTCTGCTTCCTCTGTCCAGTGAAAATATTTGTGTCTTTTCTTCACCATATCCATCATCGGTGTGCTAATTCCACTAATGTTTCAGATGAATTTCCTGTAGAACTTGACAAACCATGGAAGCTTCGAACTTCAAACACACGTTTCGGTGATGGCTAATTCTTAATCACTTTTACCTTTTCTAGGTCCATCTTCAACTCATTCACAGAAATAAAAAAACCCAAATAAATGAGTTTTGTCCTCATAAATGATGATTTCTTCATGTTTATCATCAATTTATCTTGATGTAATGTTCTCATCAGTGTATCTAAATCCTTCAAGTGTTCTGCTTATGTCTTGCTGAAAATCAATACATCATCAAGATATACAATGACGAATTTCCCAATGAAATCCTTCAAGACTTCATTCATCAATCTCATTAAAGTACTGGGTGCATTTGTTAAGCCAAATGGCATGACAAGCCATTCATACATCCCTTCATTCGTCTTGAATGTTGTCTTCCATTCATCACCTTCTCTCATTCTAATTTGATGATACCCGCTTTTCAAAACAATTTTTGAAAAAAATCTTGCTCCACTCAAGCAATCCATCAAGTCGTCGATCCTTGGTAATGGAAATCTGTATCTGATGGTAATCTTATTTATTTCCCTTGAATTGGTACACATTCTCCAGCATCCATCTTTCTTTGGGTTGAGAAATATTGGAACAACGCATGGACTCAAGCTTTCTTGAACCAATCCTTTGTCCATTAAGTCCTGGACCTACCTCTTGACCTCTTCCTCTTCCTCTAGCTCAAGGAAAAGTATTTCCGTCAGCATACTTCCCTATCTGTGAGCTTCCTCCTCTCTCATGTTGATTTTGAGGTTTATTTCCCTCTTCTTTCGATTTTTGATTCATGTCTTGGGCAATTGTTTTGCCTCTAGATTGACTCCTACCTCGACCTCTTTGACCTTGTTTTCGGCTCAGCTTCTCTTCAACTTTCAGATCCATCTGATAAGCATCCTCTACAGTTCGAATGATCATCATGCTCATCTCATATTGAATGTCATATCACAAACCATTCATGTACCTGGAAACCTTTTCATCATCTCTTTCCCGATTACCTGCTCTAATGTTTATCTTGTAGAACTCTTCAGTGTATTCTTTCACTGACATCAACTTTTGTCTCAAATTCTGCATCCTCTGAAATAGAGTGATTTGATAATACTTGGGTATGAATTTGGATTTCATCTTTTCAACCATTCTATCCCAACTCTTGATTTTATGCTTGCCTTTGTAGCATCTGTCAGCCTGCAGTTCATCCCACCATAGTGTTGCATGCCCTTTAAGTCTGGTGACAACATGTTTGACCTTCCTATCTTCCTCGACATTCTCATAGTCGAAGTATTTATCCAGAGCTCTAATCTAGTATAGAATCTCTTCAATCTCTAAGTTCCCCTCATACATGGGAATCTCCATCTTTGCTCTAGCACCAATCCTTGCAACAGCCCTGAATAGGCATTCATTTGCAACATCCTCGACTGCTACATCTTCTCCTTCATTTCCAGCTTCATCTTCACTGTCAACCTCACTGATATCCCCAACTTCAACTGTGCGCCTCTATGCTATCTCCATGGCATCAAGCCTAGAACGTAACTCACGCATTTCCCTTTCCACTGTTGGATCATGCATTGGTATTGGCCTGTCTCTTCTTCTCGGCGGCATGGCTGTAAAATGCTCTTCTTTTCTCTACTACAGAAAGAAAAGAACTTCCTATAAGATCTGATACCACTTAATGCAGACCCCTGAACCCTCGGGTTGAGGTCCATGCAGGATCTTTCTAAATCTTCCCTTCAGTTTGATTGACTCTTTGATTTTCCCTCGGGGAATATCTCATACACTCATGACATGTCCACAGGTCCTTATGAATTAAGCCTGTGTGAACAAACACCAGGTGCCAACCCAAATCTCCTTGACCACAATAACGTCGCACCCTTCGCTAATTTGGGACTTCGAGTCTCGCAATTTCATGATCCCTATTGTTGAGTTTCTCGGCCCTCTACTACCGAAACCTGAAATGTCAATTCACCAAAATGTTGCGTCGCATCCTTCTCCATAGTCATATCATGTTTCACGATTTTAGGAATTCCGGAACAAGGAACCCCTATCTCTTGTCTTTGAAAATGATGAAATGTTGAATCCTGATGCGTTCAACAAAGGTTGGCTCCCCTATGGGAGTTTTCACCAATTCAGAGTTTTGGACTTTGTGTCTTCGCGAATACTGATGCAAGGCTTCCGACTCTCCAACCTACGAAACCCCAAAACAGTCAATGAAGTTTTGACTTCGCCTGGTGATGAGTACGCCACCTGTCTTTCCCGTTGTCCTCTATCTCTGACGTTGGTTCTTGCCACCTGTCACTCCAAGCTTTCCGTCTTTCGGGACTTGAATGATATTTCGACAGCCATTCATCTGTACTCCAGTTTTATGAACCCCAATTTACTGAAATGATCTTGACAGCTCAACAGTTATGATCAACGATCGTTGTTTAATATTGGACCCCACGGGATGGTTTTTTCCAACCCTTATCTGACCTACAACTCCTATGGATCCTACGGTCCTCACGACTTTGTGATTTCTCCACGGAGAAGTCTGACTGATCGTTTCCTCCTTGACAACYCCCGTGAAATGAGCCAATGTTCTTTCACTGGAACTTAACCTCTGCGAAACRTTTTTCAAATTTCATCTCCCCTTTGGTTACTCTCAAAGGTACTGACCCTCCTAAGCTTTCTCTTGCAACTCAAGTCTCAAAAGGACCCCTGTGTGCACTCTTTGCGACAAACTTTCAAATACTTCTAAGTATTTTATTTTCTTYGACTCTGTGCACCTCCTACAATAGTAGTCCTTCAACTCTCCCCTTGGTTGAAGAGTTCTAAGTTTTCAAACAGCCTACGCACACCTTGCATGGATTCTATGCTTCTCTTGCAATTCTATTGAAATGAGAACAACAATATCCCTCCAGAGCTTTCAGAGATAATCTTTGAAACATTGTCAACGCACTCCTTGCAGGAACTCTCTCACTCAGGAAGAGAAACAATTGAAACTAATTCACTCTCTCTCTCTCTCTGACTTCAAACATTCAACATGAAATCATACATACACAACATATCCTCATAACAAATACATAACAGAGAGAATAAAACCACTAAAGCATACTATTCACTATGTATGAACAGAAAACATCATAACACCATGAAATCTGATTCAAAGCTTCATGTATTAACTCAATTATTTCTATACATGGGTTCTTCTCTACAACTCTCTTCTTATATGCTATGCTAATGTTCTAATGATACAAAGGAGAGGGTGTTTATATCTGTTTTCCCTCCTACTTCCTAAACTGTCTAATCTATGATTCAAATCTACCTACTTTCATTAATTACACATAAATGCCTCTACATTCCACAAATGATAGCAAATCACTCATGATCCATTTACAATATGCAAGTACGCCTCCCTTTAAACATTACATTAATGCTTCAAAAACATTTCCAAAAACGTGCACTGGTGGTCTTCAAGCTGTCTTCCACCTCTTACACCATTTGCTTGGTTGGCTGTTTATGATGCTCCTGCATCACCATACTGACAAGTCTTGCAATTGTTCACAAATATCTTTACCTCCGCTCTCATACCTGGCCAATAATATGAACCATTTAATTTGGAAAGTGTTTGTCATGGCCGAAGTGTCCGACTAGACCTTCGTTGTGCTTTTCCTTCAACACATTCTCCCTCATCGAGCATCATGGTATGCACAACTGCCACCCTTTGAACAAAAACCCATCCTAAATCAAATATTCATCCCACTGGCCTTTGTCTCTAAGCACAATATTCGTACACACTTCATATGCCTCTCCAAAATATGGATCAATGTGGTAAATTTCCTTAAGGTGGTCAAACCCCAAGGTCTCGACTTGAAATTCCTGTAGAATCAAAATTCTCCTCCTCAATGCATCAACAACCTTGTTATCATTCCCAAAAATTTGTTTAATGACAAAGGTGAAATTTTTCATAAACTCTATCCCTTGGCATGTCTCTAGTTTAACTTCTCATGTCTGGTTATGAATTGCAAAGCGTGATTATCGTTATACGAAACAAACTCCTTTTGTACAATATAGTACCTCCATTTCTTCGAGGATTGAATTATGGAATAGAACTCTTTGTCATATGTGGAGTACTTCTTTCTAGCTTCATTCAGCTTCTCGTTGAAATATGCAATAGGCATGTTTTCTTGACTCAATACCACTCTAATTGCAAATCCACTCGTATCACACCTCTCCTAAAATGTCTTTCTGGAATTCGACAGGACCATAATTAGTTGTTTAGTTATTTTCTCCTTCAATATGTTGAATCTCCTCTCAGCCTCTTCTATCCATTTGAAATACTTGTGTATTTTCTTCACTGTATCCATCATTTGATCACTAATCCCACTAAAATTTATGATGAACTTTCGATAAAAACTTGCTAACCCATGGAATCTTCTTACCTCAAATATATTCTTCGGTGACGACCATTCTTTGATTTCTTTCACCTTTTCGGGATCCATCTTCAAATCATTTGAAGAAATCACAAAACCCAAATATATGAATTATGTGTTCATGAAAGAGGACTTTTTTATATTAATCAACAACTTCACTTGCTACAACCTCTACATTACCAATGTCAAATGTCTCAAGTGCTCCTCCTTAGTCTTTCTAAGTACTAGTATATCATCCAGATATAAACTCATGAATTTACCAATGAAATCCTTCAACAATTCCTTCATCAGCCTCATAAAAGTACTCAGGGAATTCATTAAGACAAACGACATAAAAAGCCATTCATATAACCCCTGATTTGTCTAGAATGTTGTTTTCCACTCATCACCTTCTCTTATCTAGTGATATCCACTTTTCAAATCTATTTTTGAAAAATAGTTAGCTCCACTCAAGAAATACATCAAGTCATCCATCCTGGGTAATGGAAATCGGTATCTGATGGTGATCTTGTTTATGGCCCTTGAGTCTATACACATTCTCCATCCTCCACCCTTCTTTGGACTTAATACAGTTGGCATTGCACATGGACTGAAGATTTCCCTGACCAATCCTTTGTATAACGGATCTTGAACCTATCTCTTCACCTCCTCATTCTCTTGAAATGTCAACCTGTATGAGGCTTTATTCAGGAGGCTTTCTCATGGTATCAATTCAATGTGATGGATGATGCTCTTGATAGGGGGTAATGAGTTTGGCAACTCATCCACTACAATGTCAGCAAAATTCTGTAGCAATTCTTGAACTTCCTCAGGAAAATATTCCATTGATGTACTAGTAAGGATAAACCTAGGATTCCTCACTACAACAAACTGCATCTCCCATTCCTTATTTAACCCATTTAGGATTTCCTTCCCACTCATGAGAAGTATGCTCACACTAGATTCATCCTTTACCTTCTTCTCTTCAATTGGAAGCAACATATGTGTCCTACCATTCTTCTCTAAGGTGTAAGTATTCCTCCTCCCATCATGAATAACTTTTTTGTCATACTGCCATATTCTTCCCAGCAAAACATGATAGACATCCATAGGAATCACATCACACAAAATCTCGTCTTTATATCCTCATTTTTTAAATTCCACCAGGCATTGTTTAGTAATTTTTACCTGATGACCTTTATGAAACCATGAGACCTTAAACAGTTTTGTATGTGCAGTCATCTCCAACTCTATCTTCTTGACCATTTCTTTGGATACTAAGTTGTATGTGCTCCCACTATCAATTATCACCTTGCAAACCCTATCCTTCATTTTGCAAGTTGTCCTAAAAAAATTGTTCATTTGTGCTAGCCTTTCAGTCTCTGGATCCTGCTTCAAGAGAACCTTCTAAATCATCAAGGATCTTCCATCCTCTACACCCTCTATCTCAACATCTCTCTTCTGCACTTCTGAAATGTGAGCTTCCTCTCGGGGAAATCCCAAGGCACGTGTCTTGTTTTTCCATAGGCATAACATCTCAGTTCGCCTCCTCTACCTCTTCCTCATCCTCTGGGAAAAGAATCTCTACCACCACTCTGCCTTTCTTGGGAACTTCCTCCTCTCTGAGAGTGACTATGTGGTTTCTCCACCTCGTCTTTGGGATTCTGTGCTTTATCCTGGGAAACTCCTTTTCCTCTGTTCAAGCTTTGACCTCGGTTTTGTTGACTCTTCTTCCTCACCAACTTCTCTTCTGCCTTCAATTCCATTTGATACGTGTCCTCTACAATCCTGACTGTCTCCATGCTTATTTTGTCTTGGATATCATACCTTAGGCCATTAATGTATCTAGCAACTTTCTCTTCATCTCTCTCTCTGTTTCCAGCTCAAATATTCAATTTGTAGAACTCTTCTATGTACTCCTTCATAGTGAATCCTCTCTGTCTCAGGTTTTGCATCCTCCTGAACAGACCTATCTGGTAATCCTTGGGCATGATTTTTGCGATAATCTTAGATACCATTCAATCCCAACTCTTTATTTTTCCTTTTCCTTTTCTCCTATTAGCTTGAAATTCATCCCACCATGGTGTTGCATGTCCTTTCAACCTAGTGACATCATGTCTTACATTTTTCTCCTCTTCGACATCCTCATAGTCGAAATACGTGTCCATTGCTCATATCCAATCAAGCAATTCTTCCATGTCTAAATTTCCTTTATACATAGGGATGTCAATCTTCTCTCTGGCTCCCAATTTGAAAACCCCTCTCAATATACATTCTTCCATAGCATCCTCAACTATAGCTTCCTCAATTTCTACTTCTTCATTTTCTACCTTGTTGATCTCTCCAGCATCAAGCACTCTCCTTTGTGTTGTATTGATGGCATCTAACCTTGTACGCAGTTCTCTCATCTCCCTTTCCATAGCTCTGTTGGCTATAGGTGGTTCGGAAAGTCTTGTAGGTGGCATTGTGTTGACGCTTTTGATACCCCTCCTGATATCATCTTACTCCTCTTTCTCTACAGAAGTCAATTTTGTACTTGTTTTGATACCACTCTTGATGCATACCCCCTTCCTTCCAAAGGGTTTCTTGACCACCCAGACTTGGATCATTCACAAAACTGAGTCAGATCAACTCCTTGGGTCCCTACGGGAACCAAAAACAACTCTACCCAAATGCACAGTTTCTTTCGCAAGTGACCACGACTATGACCGTGGGTCTATTCCTTTGCGATTCGGACTTCAGGGATATCTCAAACTCTTCTTTCATCTTTTCTTGAAGAACTCTTCTCTGAGGTTATGAACTTTTCCACGTGTCTCCTTAGTTTCTCTGACCCTACTATAGTTTGGATTTCATGACCTTGCGAAACTCTAGGCCTTCCACCCACGAGCCTCCAAAATTTCGATTCATGAACTCTTTAATATGTCGCCACGTGTCCCTCTCGTGATCAACGACTTAGATATAATCACTAATTCATATTTCATGACTGTACTTTCATCAAGTCTCCAAACTCATCAAATCCTAAAGTACCGAAACACTTCACGATTATCCTCCTCATAGTTCTCCTAGATCCGATGGCCTGGAACAATTTGTCTCCCTCTAGAACAAATCTCATTCATTGAATTTAGTGAATATTTCAGGGATCTCTCTCTCTTTTGAGATTTCCACCTCTCTTTCTCTTGATCTTAACTTACTTGACTTCTTATGGACACTTCCTTTGACACTTAGTCGAAATATCAAATCTATGCACGCCTTGCAACATATCCTCTTCCACATTCAACTACTAAGTGAATGACTTTGCACTCCTTGAAAATGTTCTCCAACCACTTCTATATCTTTGTGGCTGAGATCACGCTACTCCTCCTAAGATTTCAATTCTGAAAACTCTGTTGCTCACTCCTTGCAGATGTTTATGCACCCCTTTCATACATATAATTTCTCGTTATCTCTTCTAAGCCTTTGATTCGAAACAAACTCAGCCATGCACTCCTTGTGGACACTATGCACACCTAGCACTCACTTAGTAAAGAGAACCTATCTGAACTTGTTCACTCCACACATTGACTCAAACATTCAACAATGAAAATGTATTCATGGATATAAGAACAAGAAAATAACAGGGAATTGAAAATAAACATAAGTCTACCATTCTTTCAGACAAACACATAACAACACATATTTGGGACAATATATTCCTTCGTTATATTCATCCGCCTGAAACTTACATACATTCATACAATATATATCTGTATCTCCCATCTCTTAGATTACAATAGAAATCTACACATTAGATTTAGCAACCTCTCCTCGACAACAATACAAATATATATACAAAGGGACTCTCTTGAGTTATTCCCTCCAAATACTCTATGCTATCCTATCAGAATTAAATGCTATCAACTACTTATTATTTATTACAATAAGTATTGAATCGGATAGATAAGAGCGCAAGATCCAAATCTGTACTGTGATCCTCCATATTAAAGAAAAATATATTTGCCATCAATCTTACGTGATGGATCAGCCTTCGGTCATTAAAGATGTTCATAACTCAAAATTATTTGTCAGGTATTACATTAATACATTGATCTTTGAAATTCAAAATGTTTCAAAACATGCGCTAGTGCGCCCAACTGTCTTCTACTTGTGCATTGCTAACGATCCTCCTGCATCAAAATCCCCATGGAGAATTGTTTTTTACATATCACTGTTCAAGATGAAAATATTATATTTCCACAAGACTTAAAATAGTCCTAATTTAAGTCATTTTAACCACAGGAGAAAAATTTTCATCAAAATATATAACTTTCTTTTTTTCAAACCCATTTACAAGAAGGTTATCCTTGTACTTATTGTTTCCTCCATATTCTTCCTTCAACTTGTAAACCCATTTATTCTGCAATGTTGTTTTTCCTACAGGAAACTGAACCAAATCCAAAGTCTAGTTATTTACTAGGGAATCCATTTCCTCTTTCATGCCTTGCTCCCACTTCTTTTTAGTGTCTACCTGCATTTCATCTTCATAACATTATGGTTCACCAAAATCAGTCAACAATAAATAATAAAATGAAGGAGAATATCGTTGAGGGGGTCTACTTAACCTGGTAGATCTTTTAACAACCCATGCAGGAGTTTTAGGTACCTGTTTCTCTCATTGTTGTACATTTTGATTTTTTGGTACCTTTCGAATTTCTTTTTCAGGGATCTCATCAAGCACTGTGTATTTTATTTTATTTTTCTTGTATATTTCCCTACAATTGATCTTTGTACATGACCTTATCATTGAATATGACATCTCTACTCCTAATTATTTTGTAATTTTCAAAATCCCATAAGTGATAACAAAAATTATTAACATTGTATCCAATAAACGTACACTTCCTAGATTTTGCCTCAAACTTTGATCTATTTTATTTATCAATATGGACAAATGCTTCACAACCGAAAGTCTTCAAAAAATAATATATTACCTTTTTACCTATCCATTCCTCCTATGGAATTCTATCATCCAAAGAGCTTGAATATCCTTTGTTTATTAAGTAAACAACGATATCTAAAACATGTTCCCAAAACTATAAGGGCAGACCGACACACAATCTCATACTCCTTGCACGCTCCATGATTGTCATGTTCATCCTTTATGACACACCATTTTCTTGTGGTGTTCCTTGAATTGTCTTCTCTCTACAAATCCCATGGTATGAACAATAATTATCAAACTCCTTGCTGCAATACTCACCTCCATTGTCTGATCTGAGAAACTTCAACCTTTTTGTTGTCTTTTTCTCAACCAAAGCTTTCCATTTCTTAAAAGTATTAAAAACATCAGAATTTTGTCGAATGCAATAAACCCAAGTTTTTCTAGCTACATCATCAATAAAAGTAACATAATAACAAGAACCACCAAGAGATGACGCATGATTTGGTCCCCATACATCTGTATGAACAAGCTCTAACCTTTTACTCTTCTTTTCTTTTTCAAATTTGATAAATATGACTCTCTTTTGTTTTCCATAAACAAAATGCTCACATAAATCCAAATCAATTTCTTTAAGGTATGGAAACAATTTTGTTTTGTGAAGTATTTGAATCCCCTTCTCACTCATGTCTCCAATCCTACGATGCCACAATGTTGTATCCACTCCTATAGATGCTAAATATATAGAACAGTCAATCATACCAGTATATAAATACAATGTACCTACCTTCTCTCCTTTTTCTATCACCAATGATCCTTTGGTGACCTTCCACACTTTATATGTAAATATGGATATAAAACCATTGGTGTAATGTCCCCAAGGCCGAGCCCTTTATAAAGTTGATGTATGAAACGAATTGTAAATATGTTCTATAGGCTGGTGAGCCAAGTTTTGAATAAGCTGTAGGCTTATGAGTTTTGTTAGGCCAGGGAGCCTAAGTGTTGAAGGCCAGGAGCCTGTTGATGTACTTGTATGTATGCAGGTCAATTAATAAAATATAAACACCGCCAGTGCAGACCGACCACGATGAATGAGTGAAGGGGGACTGAGCGTCCACAGAGTGGGCAAGGAACTAGGGGCTGGAAGGTGGGAAAAGGGCTGAGTGTTGAACCTAGGGGCTGAGCCTAGGGGGATTAGGCCTGGAATAATATTTTAATATTATTTCCAAAAAGATCCATGTGCATATTATTTATCCTAAGTCCTTTTAGAAGGACACGTGATTTCCCAAGTGGTGGGAGGAAGGCGTACGGATGGAACGCATGCCGTTCCCAGGGTGACAAGTGTCAACCCTGGTGCATGCAAATATAAGCCCTGAACTGAACCGTGGAGGGGGATCTTCCTCCATTCGAACCTAAACCCCTATGCGTGGAACCGTATGACCTCTGCCGGATATCCTGATTCATCCCGAAAATTGTTTAGCTATGTTTTGCCTGAGGAAAACCGGGTAATACCCTGTCTAGAGCTATGAGTCGGGGTCTGTTCTAGTCAATC
>ML795215.1:52520-71283 GCA_009831015.1 Picea engelmannii | reverse complement strand
AAAATGTTTCCTATGGGGTGTGGCATGAAATGAATCCCTGCAATCTACTACCTAAGACTCATAAATATTATATATAGAAAGAATCAAATAATGTTGTAACACATCACCTATTACATTTTCTTCCTGATTTTTGTCTTTCTTTCCATCTCTTTGTTTCTTTGGAGATTTGTAGTATTTATTCATATGTCTTTTCTTACCACAAGTCGAACACTCTATCTTTTTTAGTATGGATTTGGATCTTCCCTTGCTATAATTCCAACGGTTTCCTGATCCCTTTCCTCTATCCTTTTGTCTTCCTCTATTCTCCATGTTTAACGCATTACCTGGTGCCTCACCTATGTTTTTCCATCACATTTTCTCACTAAGGATAACACCAACAACATCTTCAAATTTTAAAGTGTTTGAACCAGATAAAAAGTTACTTACAACCATGACCAAGTCGTTCCAACTTTCTAGCAATGAGCACAATATTATAAGAGCCCTAACCTCATCATCAAAGTCAACTTTTATAGAACTCAGCTGATTAGTAACCATATTAAGTTCATTTAAATGATCTGCAATAGACCCACCTTTTGACATCTTCATATTGGATGCCGAGGGATTTTCATACATTTTATCCAATGTGTCCATAAGCTCCTTAGTTCTCTTTTTTTTCAAAATATTTAAAGCCACCAACACTTCTAGGCTCAACTGTATCATTCCTAGTGCATTTATGTCAAGAACCTCTCATTATTCGTCCTTCATTGGTATTAGATTCTTTGTTATTCCATCCAATGGTAGGAACATATCCTTCTAATATAAATAATATTCCATTTGCATCTTCCATAACTGGCAGTTTTTGTTGTTAAATTTATCGACTCCAAACATTCCATTTTCCACCATTGCTCCCACTCGAACCATGAAACCTCTTTTCCTGTGAGTTACCTTTCACTTTGATACCAGTTATTAGAAAAAATAGGATCATGGAGGAATATGTTGGAGAGGAATTGATTAGACCAGGGTCCTTCTCAGCAATATGTTGGAGAGGAATTGATTAGACCAGGGTCCTTCTCAGGTTACCAACAAAAGGTACCAAAGTAGTCTAGAGCGTTGACATTTTCATCTTCCTTGAGGAGAATAAGTCTCACCTGAAGAGAAATTAAGACTAGGAAAATAGGGAAGGGTAAGAAGAATACCTAGACAAATCCATACAATGTCAAGATCATTGTTATTACCGCGCAAGATAGATTAAACCTGGAACTTTCTAAACATTCCTAACCTGGATTAAATAAAATAGAGTTGTGTTTCATTCATAAAGAATCTATATCCAATTAATCATATCTCACATAAATATAATACATAGCAACATTGAAGATAATTTGAAACGAAATAGACACAATAATTTCAAAATTTGGGTCTCTCTTTGGATTAACATCATATGCTTCTTCGCAATTACATGATTTGACTAAGTTACAGACACAACTCAATCATGCCAAAGATAACATAAAATTCTAGACTACTGAGAAACAAGGTTATCACAAAGCCTTTCTCTTTCAACATTAGAACAAGACATGACTCTGTTACATCCTTGCTCTAGTTCCAAAATCCATACTCTAAAACTCTAGCTAACATTTACCCAAAATGGTCAATAACAATTGACTAGCAAGGATCAACCCTTTACAATCATATTCATCCTGTATATATATCTCAATTGGGATCTTCGAGTTTGAGACTTCGAATGCTTTATTTTCTTGTTTTGTTGTAACTCCTTTCCTCATGTTGGTGTTGCGTTGTCCTTCCAACTATTTTCGCTTTCTTTATTCATTATGTTGTCCAACTCCTCTATGACTCGGGCATCTTCTATTTAAAAAAATTTGGATTGTATCATTCCTTGTGCAACTTCTATCAACAAAACTAAGGGCCCAACAATCTCCAACCACAATCCTTGAGTCCTCCTCAAGTCGAATCCTTGGTTCTTTCGTGGTCCATGAATTGACATGTTCCTTTCCTTTGTCTTTTGTCTTTGCTTTGCTTCTAGTTTCTTCTTGATTTCTTTCATTTTCCACTTCTTCGAATGAAGGGCCCAACTTTATGACCAATTCCAAGGCTCACTTCCTTACTCCTTGAAAATTGACGACCTTTTCCTACCACTTTCTAGAAAGGAGTGAAGCTTCAGCCACAAACTACTAAGACTCGTCTATAATGAATCCCTTAGGCTTGGACGTGACTAGAGTTCCACTCTGAGTCAACTTTAGCATCTAATTGATGCATCTACAGATAGGTTTTCTAAACGATAGGTCAAAGCTCGTGTAACTATTTCTTAGCTATTGACTGTACTTGGAAGAAGGCATTTAGCTCATTGTCTGCTTCTTGGATCTGGTCAAATTTTTCTTGTTTCTCTAGCGGATCCAAGGTAATGGAAACTTCTTTGTTGAGTGACTGGATATTCATGCGCAAGTCCTCCAAATTTTGGTTGTGCCTTGAAATAATACCCATATAGTCGCTAACTTCTTGAAATAGTTTTGTGCATTCTGTAGTCCATTTGTGTAACGTCCCATATTTTGACCTTAAAAAGTGATAAATTTGATTGTACTCATAGTAATTCATTGTTTAGTAATTACTTGGACTTAGATATATTGATATAGACATTCGAGATATCTGTATCTCGACATATTTTAAGTGTTGCATAATGTTATTTTATTGTTATATGTTCATAAGGATGATAGTTATGTAAATTGTTCAAACATCCAAATTTGAGTGTGATTTTAATACAATGGATACTAGTGTAACATTATGTTGTGGATGTATAGTAGATATGAGAAATGTTGTAAATAAGAATATATTTATTAACTGAACATCAATACAAGTATGGATGACCGTATGAAAAATGTGATGTGTCTTCATGGATATGAGTATTGGTGAACTAAGTTGCAGGTTGACAAGTTATGTAATAACCAAATGACTATAGTGTTGAGGTAACTTGGATGTCGTAGACATCCAAAATATAGTGTATTTTATAAGTTGTACCTATGATTTAATTTATGGCTTCAAATATTGCTATGATCTGTGCTAAGTGTGGTTTTGACAGGATGCGCAACTTTCCCAGAGTGGTTATTTGATGGTGTGACTCTAAGAACAGTAGTTGCACAATAGGGCTTGATGTAGGGTGTTGACCCTAGTTCTATAAGGAGGGGTGGAGGTATTGTGATCGTGACCCCTCCTCAACCTATGGGTCGGAAGGTTACGTACACAGGATCTTTTCCCTTGCACTAGCCCAAAGAGCTCTCGGAAATGGCTCTTTTATTTCCCTTTTGGGAAATCTGCACCCACACTTAACTTCGAGAAATCCCCCTTGTACTTTGGGAGATCAGACTTCACGCTTCCACAAATCCAGTGGTCAAGTGTCTTGTCTTTCAATCTCCGAAACCGGAAACAATCAACGCTTGACATTTTCTTTACTAATTTTCGGATTTCTCCTTATCACGATTTCGGGAGTTGCAATGTCAAGCAACTCATCCCCTTGACCTCTGAAACCCAATTTACCGAAACGTCGATGTGCTTGTAAGGTTTACCTTTCAATGCCCCTTTACTCCATCAGGAATTCGGACTTTGCGATTTCACGAATCCTGATGCAAGGATTTTAGAACTTCACTCCACGAAACCCCGAAATGGTCAACTGAATTGACTTCCTTATTGAGAGTGCGCCACCTGTCCACTCTGCTGTCTTTTGTGGCCCACATGATCCTCTAATTCCTTCGGGACTTCACGTTTTGTGATTTCGCGAGTCTCGTTGCAAAGATTACGGGATTTCAACCTATGAAACCCCGATATAGAAATCCACGGGTAAATCCAACGACCCTTGTTGGCTTGGATCTACGGTTTTTCCTCTCTTGAGCTTGAAACTCTGGGAATACTCGTTGTAACTCCCTTGCTCCTTCGTGAGATCTGACGGCTCATGGGACTTCACGAATTCTCCACAGAGAATTCCGATCGTCCGTCTCTTCTCTTCCCAAGGACTCTTGCAACTTTTACCAAGTGGTTTTCCCACGGTACTCAACTGCCTGCGACACAAACTTGCAACACCTTCTCACTGTTTTCCAATGCACAAAATTCATGTTCTTTATTCGACTCTGAGTCTTTCAGAAAAATCCTACTCCCACTCCTTGTGGCAGACCTTCAAACATTTCCAAGTGCTGAACTCTTTTTGACTCTGCGCACACCTGTAACAACAGTCTCTCAATACTTCACTCAGGTCCGCGACTCTGAGACTTTACTTGGCCTGCGCACTCCTTGCATGGCTCATGTGCCTAACTGCACTTCTGTGGAAATGAGAACAAAAGCTATCTAGTCTGAGATTTCAAAGACAAACCTCTGAACCCTTTGTCAACGCACTCCTTGCGAACAATTCAACTACACTCCTTGCAGGAACTCTTGCTCAGATAGAGAAACAATTAAAACTCATTTCCCTTACCCTCTCTCTCTCTCAGATTTCATACATTCAACAAGAAATCATTCATACATAGCATAAAATCAATTGCATGACARAAAGAGTAAACCATTCATGAGCATAACATTCAAAGATGCATACACAGAGAATATTTGAACACCATGAGTCTAAATCAAAACCTTTTTGTATTAATCYAGAACTTTTGTACATGGAATTCTCACTACATMTCTCTGCTTCTTCTCTATGCTCTTGCTCTCAATTGGCATAATCTTCATGATAATGTTACAATACACAATGAGGGTGTCTATATCTTGTTTCCCTCTTGCGCTCTAAATCTATCTAATCTAACATTAAATTCTATCTACATGCATTAACTACTTATAAATGCCTTCTACCTACTAAGGACAAGAGCGGATCACTCAAGGTCCATTTACATTTTACAAGTGTGCCTCCACTTGATGGTTTCATTAATGTCTCAAAGTAATTTCAAAATTTGCGTTGGGTACTTGTCCAGTTGTCTTTGGCCTCCACGTTGGCTCGCTTGAGATGCTCCTGCATCATACTCCCTTGCTTGAAAATTGTCATGGGCTCCTGTCCATGAGCTTGCGCACTGTCTGTCCATGCCTCTGAATCTCTGCTTTATTCTCCTAGCTGGCATATTCAACTGGATGGCCCTTCCACTTGACCAAATATTCAAAGTATTTCTTTCGCCTGGTCTTTTTGCTTACTCTTTTGTCCTGTATGTGCTCCATCTGTGGCTTTTCTGCAACTGGCATTTGCTTTGTCCACTGGATCACTGGCTGTTCATTTTCCATCCCTGTTTCCTCATCTTTATATGGGTACAAATATGAGATATTAAATATCAGAGAAATTTCGATCCCATCGGGTAATTCAATCTCGTAAGCATTCGCCCCAAATTTCTTCAAGACCTTACATGGTCCAATTTTCTTCATCTTCAGTTTATTATAGGTTCCTCTCGGGAACCTTTCCTTTCTCAAATGTTATGGAATCAGATCACCAACCTCAAATTGAAGTTGTCTCCTATGTTTATCTGCTCTGCGCTTATATTCCTGGCTCGAATTCTGCAATCGCTCCTTCACTTGGCTGTGAAATTCCTTCATCGCCTCTGCGAAATCTTCTACACTAACGCTCCTAGTCGCAATTTGTTTTGAATCTCTCAATTTAGAAATTCCTCTCGGCTGCATGTCATAGACAATCTGAAATGGACTCTTCCCTGTGCTTCTGTTGACTGATTCGTTATAAGAAAATTCCACCTGTGGTAATATGTTGTCCCATTGGCTGTGGTGTTTTATCACCAAGCTTCTCAGCAAGCCTCCCAGACTTATGTTCACCACTTTTGTTTTTCCATCCGTCTGAGGATGATAAGCCGAACTAAATGATAATTTAGTTCCCAGCTTCTTCCATAAGGTCCTCCAAAAGTGTCCTATGAACTTAGTGTCTTGATCCGAAACTATGCTTCTTGGTAAGCCGTGAAGTCGAATGACTTCTTTGAAAAACAAATTCGCAATGTGAGTTGCGTCACTGGTCTTCTAACATGGAATGAAGTGTTCCATCTTGGAAAATATATCCACCACCACAAAGATTGAGTCAAAACCTCTTTGTGTTCTTGGAAACCCCAATACGAAATCCATGTTGATTTCATCCCACGGCCTCTCTGGTATGGGAAATGGTTGATAAAACCTAGAATTCTGTCTCTTTCCCTTCGAATACTGGCAAATTCTGCATCTGTCCACGAATCTCTCAACATCTACTCCCAATCCCAGCCAAAAGTATGACTCATTCAACTTTGTGAACGTCTTGTCATGACCAAAATGCCCATCCAATCCTCCACTGTGTTTCTCCTTCAGCAAATTCTCCCTCATGGAGCATTTCATAATACACAGTTGATTACCTTTAAACATTAATCCTTCCTGGATCATGTATTCTGCCCATTGAATTCTATCTCTGAGAATTGTATTCTCAGCTACTTCATATGCTCCTTTAAAATCTGGATCATTTCTGTACATGTCCCTGAGATCATCAAAACCCAACGTTTTGACTTTGAACTCCTGCAATAGAAAACACTTCCTTCTCAAAGCATCAACAACTTTGTTAGCAGTACCAGAAATATGTTTAATCACAAAAGTGAAATTTTGCATATATTCCACCCATTTAACATGTCTCTGATTCAACTTTTCATGTTGAGTCACAAACTGCAGTGCATGATTGTAACTGTATAAGACAAATTCCTTCAGGATCAAGTAACGTCTCCATTTCTTCAATGCCTGTATGATAAAATAGAACTCCTTATCATATGTGGAGTACTTCACTTTCGCTTCATTCAACTTCTTGCTGAAGTATGCTATTGGCATGTCATCTTGACTCAAGACTGCCCCTATTTCAATTCCACTTGCATCGCATTTCACTTGAAATTTCTTTTGGAAATTCGACAACACTAGAATAGGTTGTTCTGTGATCTTCCTCTTCAATAGATTAAATCTCTTCTCAGCTTCTTCTATCCAGTGAAAAGACTTATGTCTCTTTTTCACTGTGTCCATCATCGGTGCACTAATTCCATTGAAATTTCTGATGAAATTTCGGTAGAAACTAGCCAATCCATGAAAACTTCTCACCTCAAAGATATTCGTCGGTGATGGCCAATTCTTGATTACCTCCACCGTATCTGGATCCATCCTCAACTTATCTGCAGAAATAGCAAACCCCAGATAAATGAGCTATGTATTCATGAATGAGGACTTCTTCATATTTATCAGCATCTTCTCCTGTTGTAGCCTCTGCATTACTGTAGCCAAATGTTTCAGATGCTCTGCCACTGTTTTACTGAAAATCAGTATGTCATCTAGATATACGATAACAAATTTTCCAATGAACTCCCTTAGGACTTCATTCATCAACCTCATGAAGGTACTTGGTTCTTTTGTTAATCCAAATGACATAACAAGTCATTCATACAACCCTTCATTGGTTTTGAATGCTGTCTTCCATTCGTCACCTTCTCTCATGCGGATTTGATGATAACCGCTTTTCAAATCAATCTTTGAAAAGAATTTTTCTCCACTCAAGCAATCCATCAGATCATCCATCCTTGGCAATGGAAATATGTACATGACGGTTATCTTGTTGATCGCCCTAGAGTCAGTACACATCCTCCAGCCTCTATCTTTCTTTGGACTGAGTACTGTCGGAACAACACACACACTCAAGCTTTCTTTGACCAAACCTTTGTCCAACAAATCCTGGACTTGTCTTTTGACCTCTTCATTCTCTTGCGGTGTCAATCTGTATGCATCTTTGTTTGGAAAACTGGCTCCTAGTATGAGATCAATATGATGACTCACACTTCTGATCGGTGGCAACAAACGAGGTAGTTCGTCCACTACTATGTCAGTGAACTCTTCAAGTAGTTCCTGAATCTCTTCTGGTAAATCATCTACCCTTATGCTGGTCAAAACAATCTTCGGTTTCTTGACCACAATGAATTGCGGTTCTTCTTTCTTCTTGACCTCTGTAAGAAGTTCCTTCCCACTCATGAGAAGTATAGTGTTTCTTACTTCAGGTTTCACCTCCTTATCTTTGATTGGAAGCAACATGTGAGTCCTCCCATTATTTTCTAGGGTGTATTTGTTCATTCTCCCATCATGAATCACATTCCTGTCATATTTCCATGGTCTACCCAGTAATAGATGACAAACATCCATAGGAATAACATCACATAATATCTTATCATTATATCCTCCTATCTTAAATTCAACTAAACATTGTTTAGTGACAGTTACTTGATGTCCTTTTTGTAGCCACGAAACTCTGTATGGGCTTGGATGATCAATCGTCTCCAGCTCCTGCTTTTCTACCATCTCTATAGAAACGAGATTATCTATGCTACCACTGTCCACAAAAACCTTGCATACCCTGTCTTTGGTCTTGCAAGCAGTCCGAAAAAGTCTGTTTCTTTGGACTGAACTCTCCACCTCCTTATTTGGTGTCAAAAGAACTTTTCGCATCATCAACAATCTTCCACCTTCAACATCTTCTACCTCAACATTCTACCTCTATGCTTCGGCGATGTGAGTCTCTCCACTCTCTTTCTTTTTTTCTAGACACTCATAAGACTTGTGCCCATTCTCTCTGCATGTGAAGCATGTTATCACTCCACCTCTTCCTCTTCCTCTACCTCTAGTACGAGGAAAAATATTATTATCAGGATACTATCCTCTCTGTTTAGTATCCTGCCCTCTCTGTGAGGTTCCACCTCTCTCAATTCGAGTCTGAGGTTTTTTCCAGTCCTCTCTAGGCTTCTAGTTTTTATCCTGGGCAACTGATTTGCCTCTGGGATGACTTCTTCCTCGGCCTCTTTGACCCTACTTTTGGCTCAGCTTCTCTTCAGCCTTTAGAGCCATCTGATAAGAATCTTCCACTGTTCGGATAGTTATCATTCTCATCTCATCCTGGATGTCATATCTCAGGACATTCATGTATCTAGAAACCTTTTCATCATCGTTTTCCCGATGACCTTCCCTGATGTTCAGCCTGTAGAACTCTTCAATGTATTCCTTCACTGTCATCAACTTTTGTCTCAAGTTCTGCATTCTTCGAAACAGAGTAATCTGATAATCCTCGGGGATGAATTTCGCCTTCATCTTTGCGATCATCCTGTCCCAATTCTTAATCTTCTGCTTACCTTTGTAGCGTCTATCATCTTGTAGCTCATCCCACCACAATGTTGCATGTCCTTTTAATCCCGTGACAACATGTTTGACCTTCTTGTCCCCTTCGACATATTCATAGTCAAAATATGTGTCTAGAGCTCTAATCCAGTCTAGAAGCTCCTCTACATCTAGACTTCCCTCATAAACTGGAATGTCCATTTTCTCTCTTGCACCCATTCTTGCAATATCTCTAATCAAACATTCATTTGATGCATCTTCGGCTGCAACTTCTTCTCCTTCATGTTCATCCTCAATTTCACTTTTGGAATCACTAAGATCCCCAACATTGACTATGCGCCTCTGTGTTATCTCCATGTCTTCGAGTTTGGTGTGTAAGTCATGCATCTCTCTCTCCATGGATGGATCAGACATCTGCCTACCCCTTCTTCTCGGTATTTCCCTCTCCTCTGGTGGATCAGGTTTTTTCCTGTCCCTTCTCCTCGGTGGCATGGTGAATTCTCCTTTTCCTTGCTACAGAAAGCAAAGAATCCTTTCATGCTCTGATACCAAACCTGATTGCAACCCCTCCTCAACCCACAGATTGGAAGGTTACGTACACAGGATCTTTTCCCTTACACTGGCCCGAAGAGCTCTTGGAAATGGCTCTTTTATTTCCCTTTCGGGAAATCTGCATCCACACTTAACTTCGATAAATCACCCTTGTACTTCAGGAGATCGGACTTCGCACTTCCGCGAATCCGGTGGTCAAGTGTCTTGTATTTCAATCTCCGAAACCCGAAACAATCAACACCTGACCTTTTCCTTACTAATTTTCAGATTTCTCCTTATTGCGATTTTGGGAGTTGCAATGTCAAGCAAATCGTCCCCTCGACATCCGAAACCCGATTTACCGAAACGCGGATGCGCTCATAAGGTTGAACTTTCAACGCCCCTTTACTTCATCAGGACTTTGGACTTCACGATTTCGCGAATCCTGATGCAAGGATTTCAGAACTTCACTCCACGAAACCCCAAAATGGTCAACTGAATTGACTTCCTTGTCGAGAGTGCACCACCTGTCCACTCTGTTGTCTTATGTGGCCCACACGATCCTCTCATTCCTTCAGGACTTCGCGTTTCATGATTTTGCGAGTCTCGTTGCAAAGATTACGAGACTTCAACCTACAAAACCCCGATATAGAAATCCATGGGTAAATCCAACGACCCTTCTTGGATTTGATCTACGGTTCTACCTCTCCTGAGCTTGAACCTTTGGGAATACTCGTTGCAACTCCCCTGCTCCTCCGTGAGATTTGACGACTCACGGGACTTCGCGAATTCTCCACAGAGAATTCAGACCGTCCGTCTCTTCTCTTCCCAAGGATTCCTGCAACTTTTACCAAGTGGTTTTCCCACGTTACCCAACTACCTGCGACACAAACTCGCAATGCCTTCTCACTATTTTCCAATGCACAAACTTCCTGTGCTTTCTTCGACTATGAGTCTTTCAGAAAACTCTTGCTCGCACTCCTTGCGGAAGACCTTCAAACATTTCCAAGTGCTGAACTCTTTTCGACTCTGCGCACACCTATAGCAGCAGTCTCTCAATACTTCTCTCAAGTCCGCGACTCTGAGACTTTACTCGGCCTGCGCACTGCTTGCATGGCTCCTGTGCCTAACTGCACTTCTGTGGAAATGAGAACAAAATCTATCTATTCTGAGCTTTCAGAGACAAACCTCTGAACCCTTTGTCAACGCATTCCTTGCGGACAATTCAACTGAACTCCTTGTAGGAACTCTTGCTCATATAGAGAAATGATTGAAACTCATTTCCCTTACCCTCTCTCTCTCTCTCAGATTTTAGACATTCAACAAGAAATCATTCATACATAGCATAAAATAAATTGCATGACAGAAAGAGTAAACCATTCATGAGCATAACATTCAAAGATGCATACACAGAGAATATATGAACACCATGAGTCTGAATCAAAACCCTTTTGTATTAATCCATAAATTTTGTACATGGAATTCTCACTACATCTCTCTGCTTCTTCTCTATGCTCTTGCTCTCAATTGGCATAATCTTCATGCTAATGTTACAATACACAATGAGGGTGTCTATATCTTGTTTCCCTCTTGCGCTCTAAATCTATCGAATCTAACATTAAATTCTATCTACCTACATTAACTACTTATAAATGCCTTCTACCTACTAAGGACAAGAGCGGATCGCTCAAGGTCCATTTACATTTTACAAGTGTGCCTCCACTTGATGGTTTCATTAATGTCTCAAAGTAATTTCAAAATTTGCATTGGGTACTTGTCCAGTTGTCTTTGGCCTCCGCGCTAGCTTGCTTGAGATGCTCCTGCCTCATATTACCCACTGTTTATCCTCCAAAACCTAGAGTCGTGGGAGGGGTGTGTGAAGTCATGCTCCCCTAGATGTGTGATGGTGACTACTAGTTGCCTATTGGGGAAGCTTGATGGACATATATGACACTTCCTCTTACGGGTTCTATTTGGAGTTAGGTCAATATAGTTGACGCTCCAGCTTAGTACAACAGAGGAAAGGATGGGATGGAAGATGGAAGTAGGTTAGGAAGGAAGGATGCTTCGATGTTAGTTGAGAATATTGATTGAGGATTAGAGGTGACACTATTGTTTACTCACTTGGTTCCTACCATGTTTATAACCCTATAAGGTCTCTGTCCCCACAGAGACTTATATAACACAAGCTAAAATAATGAATAAAAAACATATTATATCCTGTACAATTTAATCATAACTTAAAATCATTTATTATTCAGCATAAATTAGATTTATTAACAACATGTAAATAAACTTACGTAACAACCACATAACACCACATATTCATGAAAATCCATAAATAAAAATACCTCGGTCTGATGCTAAATTCCCGATCTTTGGTTGTCCTCTCTACTGCTTTGACCAAAATCTGCCCAAAACCGAATCTTCCTCCCTGCAAGCTAGGAATAGAGCTTGTCCGGCTCCCTAGCTCTAGGATTCCATGAGGATTCCTGGCCCCCAAACCCAAAAATCCCAGCAACCTGGTGCACCCCTGTAACAATCCACCCAAACTCCCTAACCAAAAAATTATCCTCAGCAGAAAATACAGTCCTTCTCCTCAAAACTGCTCCTTGCCAAAAATTTCATAATAATCTCTTGAAGGCCTCTGCCCAGTCATATCCTCCTCATTCACCGCCTCCTCCTTCATTTAATGCCACCCACCTTATCCCTCCATTTACTACCTTATCCCTCCATTCAATATCCTATCCCCTGTCATATGTAAAGTTTTATAATAATTAAATTAAAGTTATTAAGCCTTTAATTCTTTACCCAAATCATTAAATGTGTTAAGTAATCAATCAATTAATTAATCAACATATATTAAACAATAATTAATTAATTAATTAATATTATTAATAGTTAATCATTACTTAACTAATACACGTTAAGAAAGTTAATTATTTAATTAACGATACTTGATAAACCCTATGCAACTATTTAACTAGGGTTGTTATATACACCCACCCTTCAGGAAACTTCATCCCGAAGTTAAGGTATTTTATGATACAAGGGAAAAGAAACATGGTTCACACATTCATAACAAATGACCATCATTATTAGTAAGTAAGCCAAGAAACTCATTCATACTAGTGTACATGCACAAGAAATGCATGTGTATCTAGTACATACAAGTCTCGTTAATGTACTAATATCAATAACTATCATCTCTATACTAATTTCCATATGCATCCAATCCATTCAACAAGACAATTCATTTTATAAAAGACAATAAATCAATCAAATGTTTGTGAAATCTTGTAATTACAATTATCTAGCTCAACCATGTTATTTAGACAATTGTAGTTTAATTACATAATTATGAATATTCATATATATATATATATGCATTTTCTTTTCAGAAGGAAAACAATAAGTTCCAACATAGGAAAAATCTCCATACACTCTCAACTATTTCTACTCATCCTTCCTCCCTAACTTACTTCCATCTTCCATTCCTATCCTTCCTCTGTTGAACTATCTTGGAGCATCAACTATATTGACCTAACTCCAAATAGAACCTGTAAGCAAAAGTGTCAGTATCTTGACCAAGCTTCCCCAGCAGGAAACTGACAGTCATCATCACACGTCTAGGGGAGCGTGAGCTAACATCGTCCTCCCATGACTTCAAGTTTCGGAGGATACACAGTGGGAAATGCCTCCACCCCTCCTAACAGTACTAGGGTCCACACCCTACAATGGAATATACAGTGGAACTATGTTGTTGGGAGTTTTGCCATCGTCTATTTAGTTTTGGGCAGTCTTACCACTTGAAATCTTGCATTGGCCCACAAATCATAGCAATGCATCCAAACCAATATAATTTCACACACAAAGATTCATACCATATTGTTTCTCAGCCAGTGGTCATGACATCCATTTTCATCATCATTATCCATTGGCTATTTCATAGCCCATAACCTCCAGATTAGTCTTTAACACAAAATCATACATTTCTATGCATTATCATCATGTAATTGCATAAAACCATAATTTCAATTCGGTATCTGCGTACCAACAACTTTAACATCAAAGTTTTCAAGTTAGAAATAGATCTCATATTATCCCATAATTCAATTAACGATACCCATTCATAAAATTATCATTTACAAAATAGATTGCATCATATCCATCATCATCAATAACAATTAGACATTCATAGAATTTACATTCACATAGTAGATCGCATCATATCCATCATCATCAATAACATTCAAACATTCATAAAATTTACAGTCTCACGATATATCGCATCATATCCAACATTATCCAAATACATTTAAACATTCATAAAATTTCTACATCTTAAAAGTTCAAGTGTATCATTTAATAGTTTCACTTGTGAATATAAAATAAAAGTGTGTAGGCCTGAGGTAATCCTGGTTGTCTAAGTCACAAGGTGGTGTTACATACACCCAACCTTCGAGAAACATATTCTTGAGGTGGTCAAAAAAGTAAGGGATAGTCTCATCGTAATGTCTCAGCGTCTTCCCAAGTAGCAGATCCTCGACTATACTTGTCCCATTGGACCTTAACTTGGTCTACTAGATGGTTCCTGAGCTGTCGGACTCTACAGTCCAATATTCTTAATGGTTCTACCATGAGAGTTCTCGCATCCAATACCTGCAATTCCTTCCAATTTAGCTTATGTGATTTATCAACAACATAATGACCTAAAATAGATACATGAAAAACATTATGAGTGTTATGCAGGTGGGGTGGAAGTACGAGAGGATAGACAACATGTCCAATTTTCTCTTGGATATTGAACGGTCCTATAAATTGAGGTGACAACTTTGTCCCCTTCCCGAACCATATGGTACTCTTGTTAGGCCTGATACAAATGAAAACATGGTCTCCCACTTCATAACTTCGGTCGGTCTTGTGTGCATCTGCATAACTCTTCTGCCTATCCTGTGCTTCCTTTAGTCTATGCGTAATCTGAATCACCTATTCCTCCATCTCTTGAATCAATTCTTGCCCAACTGTTACTCGGTCTTCTAATCTATCCCAACTCAACGACATTCTACATGGCCTTCCATACAAAGCTTCGTAGGGTGGCATTCTGATAGAGTTATGAAAATTGTTATTGTAGGCAAACTCTACCAAAGGTAGGTACTTCTCCCAATAGGTTTGATTATCCATGACATACATCATAAGCATGTCTTCCATGACCTGATTTACTCTCTCGGTTTGCCCATCTGTTTCAGGATGATAAGCTATGCTTAAGTTCAACTGAGTCCCCAATGATGACTACAAAATTTTCCAAAACCTAGAAGTGAATCTGGAGTCCCTATCTGAAATGATCTTCTTAGGTATCCCATGCAAATGGATAACCTCACTTACAAACACATGTGCCACATCAGTGAAATCGTAAGTGTCTCTAACCGGAATAAAATGAGCACTCTTGGTTAACTTATCAACTATCACAAGAATGGCATTGTGTCTATGAGATGTAAGCGGAAACCCCACAACAAAATCCATAAAGATGACTTCCCACTTGGACATAGGAATATCATGTGGTTGTGATGGTGGTCGACTTTCACTTGTTGACACTCTAGGCACTTGGTGATGAAATGGACTACATCGTGCTTCATGCCTACCCAGAAGAAAAGATTCCTCGTGTCTACGTACATCTTATTCACATCGGGATGCACACAATAAAGTGCTCTATGGGTTTCCTTCAATATGATGCTTCAAATATCCCCACTTTCAGGGATGTACCTCCTTCCCTGATATCTTAACAGTTTGTTTGCTTCCAGACTATATCCTTCATACTTTGGATCTAATTTCCTCCCACTCTAGAGGTTTGAAGTAACCTTTAAATAACAACTATCTCCTTGGAGTTGCATCAACACACGTTCCCTCAGATTGACCTTTAAGGGTACCAAGGAGAAGACACATGGTCTCCTACTCAAGGCATCTGTGACCACATTTTCCTTTCCCTTTATGTATGAAATACCAAAATCTTACTCACTCATAAACTCACTCCATCACCTTTGTTTGGCATTCAGATCCCTTTGAGTGAATATATGTTTTAAACTTTGATGGTCTGTTTTGATCTCAAATTTTTTCCCCACAAGATAGTGCCTCCAAAGTTTCAAAGCTAGCATTACAACTGCCAACTCTAAATCATGAGTAGCGTAAATCTCTTTGTGTTTCTTCATATTCCTTGATGCATAAGCTATCACTCCTCCATCCTTCATTAGCACGGCTCCCAACCCTTGCTTCGAGGCATCCGTGCAGACTGTGAAGTGATTTTCCATATCCGACACTCGTAGAATTGACACACTAGTTAGTAACATCTTAAGCTCAATGAATGGCCTATCACATTCTTCTGTCCATTCATACCTGACCCCCTTGCACTGCAAAGTGGTGATGGGTTTCGCTATTTTGGAGAATCCTTCCACAAATCTTCGATAATAACCTGCTATCCCCATGAAGCTTCTCACCTCATGGGCATTTTTTGACACTGGCCACTCCATAATGGCCTTTACCTTTTCTGGGTTCACAGAGATTCCTTCACCGGAAATGATATGACCTAAATAGTGGATCTCTTTCTGGAAGAAGGAACACTTCGACATCTTCCCATACAATTTTTTCTCTCTAAGGCAGGACAACACTACTCACAATTGTTCCTCATGTTCTCTTTCGTTCTTGGAATAGATGAGGATGTCATCTAGAAAGACTTGTATGAAGCGGTCTAGGTATTTCTGAAATACTGTGTTCATGAGGCTCATGAATATTGTTTGCACATTGGTCAATCTGAATGGTACTACGACAAACTCGTAATGCCCAAACCAAGTTCGAAAGGCAGTTTTAGGAATATCACCTTCCTTAATCCTTAACTAGTGATACCCTGATCACAAATCGATCTCTGAGAATACCGCTGCTCCTTTCATATAATCAAAGATGACATCTATTCATGGCATTGGGTACCTATTTTTCATGGTAGCATAGTTCAAATCCCTGTAGTCTATACACAATCGCAAGGAACCATCTTTCTTCTTTACAAAAATTACTGGTGCACCCCAAGGTGAGACACTGAGCCATATTAGTCCTAAGTCCAGTAACTCTTTCAATTGAATTTGAAACTCACAAAAGTTTCGACACTATCATCCGATACGGAGTCTTGGAAATTGGTTTTGCACCAGGTTTTATCTCAATAGTAAAATCAAGCTCCCTCTTAGGAGGTAAACCTGGTAACTCGTTCGGGAAAACATCCTTAAATTCTGACAATACTGGGCACTGATCCAAGGAGGGTCCCTTCCTTTCATTCACTGCTTCCACTACATATAGTCGACACCCTTGCCTCAAGCATCGCTTAACCTTCATAGTTGAGATAAAGCGTAATGACACCTTTCTCCATACACCTTGGATCTCTACTAGTCTTCCTTCATCGTCGACACAAAGCACCCTTTTTGCGAAACAATCTACCGAAGCTCGATGAACTTCTAACCAATCCATTCCAATGATTAGGTCATATGCCCCGAGAGAAGTGGCATATACCTTCAACCTGGTAGTACACACTCCCAGGTCTACTATACAATTATTGATGCTAGGTCCTACCGCTTGTTTTTACCTCGAAGCCATCTCGACTCGTAGGCTGCCAACCCACTCTTTTCTAATGTAGATGGTGAAATGAAACTATTTGTAGCACCAGAATCAAATAAAATCTTTACATTGATATGATTTAGCGTACTTGATGACTCCACCACCGTGGATTGATGTTCGGCCTGGCGATTATTAACCATTGCGTAAATCTAGTGGCTGCTACTTGCTCTTCTCATCGGGGCCTTTCCTTCTCTATGAAAAAATATTGATTGTAACTCTGGGCAGTCATGTTGGTAATGGGGTCCTCCACATACCCAACATGTAACACAGGATTGAACTTGTGCACTGTTCTATGATTGTCTCTGAAATGAGTTCCTTCCCCTGGAGCCCTTTCCCCTACTAGCAGCTCCCTCAGATGGTCGTGGACCAGCCTGCGTTGTTCGTGATGAACGAGATGTTGCACTCGTTGCCATTGAAATCCCTGTGGCTATTTTCCTTGGTGTGACTCTGTTACCATATGGAGGTGGCCTTGAGCCCCCTCCCCTGGGAAATGTTCTAGGAGCCTTCTCTATGAATCCAGGATGATGCGGAAAGGTCGGTCTCGTACCTCCGGTTAAGTTCATGTGTTCCTCCGCATAATGCGCATTTTCCATAGCTTCCGCTACTGAAGACGGCTTCCACATCCGCACCATATCCCTTATCTTAGGGTTCAACCCATAGACAAAGCGTTCTGCTTGTCGTTAGTCATTATCCATATATGACACATATTTGACCAATTCCATAAACCTAATCTCATATTCTTCTACGGTCCTATTTCCCTATAATAAAACATGAAATGCTCCTACCTATTGTTCCTCATAGTAAGCTGGCAGATATTTCCTTCAGAACCTCTCCTCGAAAAGTTCCCAAGATAGTGTGTCCGGGGTAAGATGCAGTTGCCTTTCTAGGTTTCCCCACCAGTTCAAGGCACTGTCTCTCAACTGAAAAATTGCTATCATCACCTTTGAGGTGGACGCATAGTCCCTTAAGGAAAAACACCTTGTCATGCCTTCCAACCATGCTTTTGTGCGTTCACTGGAACGACCCCCCGCAAACTCCAGAAGTTTGATCTTCTGCAGTTCTCTAGTGATGTCTTCGGGTGGAGGTCCTCCCTGTTATCCACATTTTTGGTCATCGGGATGATGTCATGATACTTTCATGATAATAGAAAATCAAACTCTTTATTAAGGACATTTTCATGAGAATGGTTACACTTGTCAGTTTCCAGAAAGCTTAGTTTAAAAGATAGTTCGCAGGCTGCATATATACTCTCCTGCGAGAATCCTTAGTTCCCGCAGGCTGCCTTCAGCTTGACTGCGAACTTCTCGCACTGCACTCAAAGTCAGGGTGCAGGCATGTTTCTAAAGAAGGAAAATAGATAAGTTCTCGATTCTTCTAGAAAGAATCTTCTAGAAGGATGAGTTGGCTTTCGAATGGTTGGCAAAATACTGACTTTCCAGATATCTTGGGATCATTCTCTATCCAAGTA
>ML795215.1:14179-26777 GCA_009831015.1 Picea engelmannii | reverse complement strand
TGTTTCATCAAAATATATACCTTTCATTTTTTAAAAACCCTTTACAACAAGTATGTCCTTGTACCACTTGTTTCCTCCATTTTCTTCCTTCAAATTGTAAACCCATTTATTCTGCAATGCTCTTTTTCTTGCAGGAAACTAAACCAAATCTAAAGTCTAGTTATTTACCAGGTAATTCATTTCCTCTTTCATTCCTTTCTCCCACTTTTTTTTAGTGTCTACCTGCATTGCCTCTTCATAACATTCTAGTTCACCAGAATCAATCAATAATAAATAATACAGTGAAGGAGAGTATCGTTTCGGGGGTCTAATTAACCTAATAGATCTTCTAACAACACTTGCAGGAGTTTTAGGTACTTTTTTCTCTTGTTGTTGTACATTTTGATTTTATGGTACCTTTGGAATTTCTTTTTCAGGGATCCCATCAAGCACTATGTATTTATTTTTTCTTGTGTCTTTCCCTACAACTGATCTTTGTACATGACCTTCTCATCGAATATGTCTCAACTCCTAATGATTTTTTGATTTTCAAAATCCCATAAGAGATAACCAAAATTATTAACACCTTATCCAATAAAGGTACACTTCTTGTATTTTGAATCAATATTTTTTCTATTTTCCTTATCAATATGGACAAATGCTTCACAACCAAAATTCTTCAAAAAATAGTAGATTACCTTTTTACTTATCCATTCCTCCTCTAGAATTATATCATCCAAAGAGCTTGAAGGTCCTTTGTTTATTAAGTAAACAACAGTATCTACAACATCTTCCCAAAACTATAAGGACAGACCAACATGCGATCTCGTACTCCTTTCATGCTCCATGATTGTCCTGTTCATCCTTTATGACACACCATTTTCTTCTGGTGTTCCCTTAACTTTCCTCTCTCTAAAAATCCCATGGTATGAACAGTAATTATCAAACTCCTTGCTGCAATATTCACCTCCATTGTATGATCTAATATGCTTCAACCTTTTTTCTGTCTCATGCTCAACCAAAGCTTTCCATTTCTTAAAAGTATCAAAAACATCATAATTTTTTCGAATGCAATAAACCTAAGTTTTTCTAGCTGCATCATCAATAAAATTAACATAATAATGAGAGACACCAAGAGATGATACCCGAGATGGTTCCCATACATATGTATGCACAAGCCCTAACCTTTCATTCTTCTTTTCTTTTCTTACTCTGATAAATATGTCTCTCTTTTGTTTTCCATAAACACAATGCTCACAGAAATCCAAATCAATTTGTTTAAGATCTTCCAACATATTCATTTTGTGAAGTATATGCATCCCCTTCTCACTCATGTCTCCAATCCTATGATGTCACAGTGTTGTATCCACTCCTATAGAAGCTAAAGGGATAGAACAATCAATATTACTAGTACATAAACACAATGTACCTACGTTCTCTCCTTTTTCTATCACCAATGATCCTTTGGTGACCTTCCACACCTTATCTGTAAATATGGATATACAAACTTCACTTTCCAACTTCCTTGTTGAAATTATATTTTTCCTTAGATCTGGAACATGTCTTACCTCTTTCAACAACCATTGGTTTCAATTGCGTTTCTTTATTTTTACCTTTTCCAATCCAACAATTTTGCATGGTGCATCATCACCCAAATGAACCTGTCCAAAATCACCTTGAACATAATCTAGAAAATGTTTCCTAAGGGGTGTGTCATGAAATGAATCCCCACAATCTAATACCTACGACTCAAAAATATTATCTATAGAAATAATCGAAGCATCTTGTAACACATCACCTATTACATTTTCTTCTTGATTTTTCTCTCTCTTTCCATCTCTTTATTTCTTTGGAGCTCTATAGTCTTTCTTCATATGTACTTTCTTCCCACAATTCCAAAACTCTATCTTTCCCAGTCTTGATTTGGGTATGCCCTTGCTATAATTCCCATGGTTTCATGAGCCCTTTCCTCTATCCTTTTGTCTTCCTCTGTTCTCCATGTTTAATGCATTACTTGGTTTCTCACCTATGCTTTTCCATCACATTTTATCACTAAGGATAACACCAACAACATCTTCAAATATTAAAGTGTTTGAACTAGAGACAAATTTACTTACAACCATGACCAAGCCGTTCCAACTTTCTGGAAATGAGCACAATATTAGAAGAGCCCTAACCTCATCATCAAAGTCAACTTTTGCAGAACTTATATGATTATTAACCGTATTAAATTAATTTAAATAATCTTCAATATACCCACCTTTTGAAATCTTCATATTGGACGCTGAGGGTTTTTCATACAGTTTAGCCAATGCATCCATAATCTCCTTCATAGTATTATATTTTGAAATATTGAAATCCGTTGACATTGCCAAGATCAACCATATCGTTCCTAGTGAATTTCTTTCAAGAACGTCCCATTCTTCTTCCTTCATGGTCGTCGGCTTCTTGGTTATTCCATTCAATGGTAGGAACAGATCCTTATGATATAAATAATATTCCACCTACATCTTACATAACTAGTATTTTTGGTCGTTAAATTTCTCTACCGTAAACATTCCATATTCCACCATTTCTCCCACTCGAACCATGAACCCTATTTTCCTACGAGTTACCTTTAACTCTGATACCGGTTATTAGAAAAAATAGGATCACAGATCAATATGTTGGCACGGAATTGATCAGACCAGGGTGCTTCTCAGGCTACCAAAAAAAGGTACCAAATTAGTCTAGAGCGTTGTAATTTTCATTTTCCTTTAGGGGAATAAGTCTCATCCGAAGAACAACCAAGACAAGGAAAATAGGGAATGGTAAGAAGAATACTTAGACAAATCCATACAATCTCCGGATCATTGTTAGTCCTGCGCAAGATAGATTAAAACAATAATTGTCTAAACATTACTAACCTAGATTAAATAAAATTGAGTTGTGTTGCATTCATAAAGAACCTATATCCAATTAAGAATATCTGACATAAAGATAACACAGAGAAACATTCAATATAATCTGAAGCTAAACACACACAATAATTTCAAAATTTGGGTCTCTCTTTGGATTAACATCATATGGTTCTTCTCAATTACATGATTCGACTAAGTTACAGACACAGATTGGCCATGCCAAATATAACATCAGAACTCTATAATAATGAGAAACAAGGTTATCCCAAACCCTTTCTCTTTTAACATTACAACAAGACATGACTATGTTACAACCTTCATCTAGTTCCAAAATCTAGACTCTAAAACTCTAGCTCTCATTTACCCAAAATGGACAATAACCACACACTAGCGAGGATCAACCCTTTACAATAATATTGTTCCCGTATATATAATCCAATTTGGATATTTGGGTTTGAGACTTCAAATTCTTTCTTTTCTTTTCTTTTGTAACTTCTTTCTTCATGCTGGTGTTGCACTATCCTTCCAACCATTTTCGGTTTATTTCTTCAGTACGTTGTCCATCTCCTCTATGAATTGTGCATATTATGTTTACCAAAATTAGAACCGTATCATTCCTTGCACAACTTCTATCAACAAAATGAAGGGCCCAACAAGCTCCAAACACAATCCTTGACTCGTCCTCGAGTCAAATCCTTAGTTCTTTCATGGTCTATGGATTGTAATGTTTCTTTCCTTTATCTTTTGTCTCTGCTTTTCTTCCAGTTTCTTCTTGAGTCCTTTCCTTTTATTCTTCTTCAAATGAAGGGCCCAACTTCAGGACCAATTCCAAGGCTCTCTTCCTTACTCCTTGGAAATTGAAAATCTTGTCCTTCCACTTTCTGGCAAGGAGTGAAGCTTCGGCCATGAACTGTTGAGTCACATATGTAATGCATCTCTTAGGCTTGGATGTGACCAAAGAGTTCCACTTTGAGTCAACTGTACCATCTACCTAATGCATATGCAAATAGTTTTTTTGAACGAAAGGTCGAAAATCATGAGCTCTTTCTTAGCTACTGACTGTGCTTCGAATAAGGCATTTAGCTCATTGTTTTCTTATTGGATCTGGTCAAATTTTTCTTGTTTCTCCAGTAGATCCAGGGTAATGGAAACTTATTCATTGATAAATTGGTTCTTCATGCACAAGTCCTCCAAAGTTAGGTTGTGCCTTGAAATAATACCCATCTAGTCTCTAACTTCTTGAAATATCTTTTTGCATTCCACAGTTCATTTTTGCAAGGTTTCTCTTTCATTATTCCCTTCAAGCACTACTCTCTCCATTTTCTCTTGAAGTTTCTAGGGTTTTTGTCCTACTTCATGTTGGCTCTCCCACAACTATGCTTCAAGTTTATTTGTGGGAATGTCCATCTATGACCATGCTACCTGGAGTAGATCTATATTCTACACAGGTTCTCCTACTACACTGGTTTCAGGCATTTGTGGTGTTTTCCTTCGAATAATTTCTGCAAGATTTTCCTCAACCTTTTCCACTTTTTTCTCTTCCTGGATCATTCCATACTGCTCTTACATCCAGCGTGCTTTCATGAGAATTTCTTCCTCCTTGCAAATTTTTTCTTCAAGTTCGGCCTATTGGAGACTCTACTCTAGTTGATTAGTTGACGCTTTGATCATCCCTATTAGTTGTGATGTTGTCCATTGAGCGAGGTCACCAGAAGAAGTAGTGACCTACATGGGCACTAGGTCTTGCAGTGGGAGTCAACTAGATATTTAGTGTTCTAAAGGTGTCTCCACCTCTTCATATTTTATAGACAAACCTTACAGCTACTGCGCAAGTCTCATCGTCCCCACTGATGGAAGGAATGGGAGCATCTATTTTTTCTCCAAACAGAGGTCCACTAGCTCTATCCAGTTGTGGGTTTTGGAGTACTAGCTCTAGTTTCTCTTGCAATGATGTTGCACTCTGTCCTGACTTTGTTTCTGGATCCTTATGAGACTCTTGTACTTCTTCCTCTTTCTGGACCATGGTTTCTGTGGTTCCTCTTCTTTGGATGGAAATCTCAACATTAACTGCTGAGAGAGGGTATTGAGTGCTTGGGGATGGTGGTATTGGCACAATTTGACTCTCCGTTGAAGGTGGAGTGTATGAAATTGGTACAAATGGAACAAGTGATTGGCTCAGGACTTCAAGGGTCAAAACAATGAATTTTGGTACATGCTTAGGTAGTTCTGGGGGATCCAACTGCATGGGATAAGGTATAATGGTTTGGGGTTGAATGGTCATTTCTTGCGGTGGCTATGGGTGTTGTGGGGGTGATGAGGGTTGTTCAGTGATTATGGTGGTGGATGCAGTGGTATATAGTTCGGGGTCATCCTATATGTCAATCATCGTTTGGGATGCTCGAGTATGAAATATGGTCGATGAGATCGACTGAGGATTCATGATCCTCACCAGGGAGAGCCCTATCCTAGGTTTCTTAAATAACGAATCTCCAATGAAATTTTCATTAAGGATGGAATTGGCATACTTACCTGAAATCACATCTTTCTCTGGAAGCTACGGGAACATGGGAAACATCCTATTCTTACATTCCATAGGTTGCATATCCTCTTCCTCTTATGAGTCTATATGCTTCAGGACGTCTTTCATTTTTTCCTTTGGGCCTGAGCTGGTCCCTACTCCTGTTTCCTGTCCCTTTATCTTTAGGAGCTCCACATGTAGGATGTAGTGCATTTCGAGCTTGTGTGGGTTTTGTTTCACTCCTAGCCATGATATTACTTCCTTGTCAAAGGCCTCCTCATCTAGATAGAACGATAGCATCTAGGAGTGAAACTCTTTGGATTTGACATGTCCAGGGAAAAAAAATATGTGGTGGCGATTCAACCCGAATGAAATGTTCCTCATGTCCAGGTTGAGCAGCTCATGTAGTACCTGCAACCTATGAGTTGTGTCCAGTGGCTAGTTTTACCACTTCAAGAACATCACATTGTTAAAAATTATGTTCTCTTAGTCCGACCTTGAGTGCCAAGGCTCGAACATCTTTGTTAAGCGACTCTTATCCACATGTGATGGTGGTATTCCTAAGGGTGGTGTCCACTTCAATATGTTGAAGACAATGAGAAAGTATGCATATGTGAATGTTCTTCCCTTGTCCTGAGCTTCCTCACATGCTACTAGGAGTTCTTCCAACTAATAGCTACACCAATTAAATACCACTCCATTGGCAAAAAAATCTGCCACTAACAAGGCATCCAACATTCACTCTCCCTTGTAATAGGACCACATCACCTTGCTAGAAATACCATAGAAAGTTGTTCTGACCATGCCTAGTAAAATGGGGTCAATCTTGGTTGTGTGTCCCCCTCTTTGCGTATGAAATATTTCATACAAATTAGGTTCTCCCTTTTTCTTCCCATGCTTACTGGGGCCTTGGAACCATTTCTATACATCCTCACATTCAAGGGATAAGCCCTTGATTTGATGGATATCATCTTCATGAATCAGATATCGTCAATCAATCCATAAGCTCGTTTCATGCACCTAGATGATAAGGAGCTTGGTACACCATGCAACTTCACCAGTAGTGTCGAAAACTGACAATTCTCGAAGATTCATAATGTTGGAGTTGAAGAGGTTGATAAACTTCGGATTTGAAATGAAATTCATCCCTCCCATATCATATGGAGCCACATCCCAGAACACATCAATGTTCATCTATGGGAATAATACCTTCTCTGTCAGTTCGAGGTTGAGGAGCTTCACTTGCTTGAACTTTCCTTTGAGGTCACTCACGATTTCAACCCGGGGATCACACGACTCATCTGAAACTACTTCTTTGGAGACTGAAATACATCTTCCTGTAGCTTTTGGAATCATTTCTATGGAATGATAAAATAATTAGACTGACTGTACTAGGCTTCGAGGTAACGACTGAGGGAATTTTGCAAGCTCTATGATAGTTCATAAATCTCAAAAAAAAAATAGAAACAATAATTCTTACACTATGTTCTCCCAAACTTATACTCAGAATAGTTGGCGGGTTCTGTCATTAATCCTAAGGCTACTCATGATTATTCCTATAGACGTAACCTTGAGCTGAGTTGTCCGACGAGACTATTAATGCGGTAAATCTATCAGGTGATTCTCGCATTTACTGAACAAGTGGGCAAGGATGTGGTTGGCATCGGGCCTTACCGTTTGAACATTTAAGAATCCTGTCATAAATACCAATGGCATATTCACGTATCACGAATTTATGGCTTAACAAAAGTTCATATGGGTTAGTGTACTTATCATGAAGGCTACGACTGGACAGGGTGTGTGTGGCACATGAATTGAGATTCAGCTTGGATTCGCTCTCCCTCAGACCACAATGGGGTCCCAATCATATTTAATGACTACATTTAATGTACTCATGGCTCTTTTGATCTTGTTCTACTGAGTAATTATTTCTTCACCAAAGTAATTATTAGACTGAAATAAAAACGAAATACATGTCTCAGTGCAACAATGCACACTCTGACTTTATTAACTTAATTTAAATAAATTACATAAATTCAAATCTAACTACTATACATTCTCCTTTGGACCCGAGAAACAATCCTTGAGCTCAGTCTTGAGAAGTATAGGGTTTCAGTCGAGTTCCATTCACCCATCCTAGATGAACTATACCATCTAGTTGCGCTAGTCGGACTGCGTTAGAGTGTTAGATATCAACAACTATAAATGGGCCCAACCAATGCATGCACAACTTGCCTATATGTTTTTGGTATCAGTTGTATTAAAATATGACCTTATCTCCTTGCACAAATGTCTTATCCTTAATATGCCTATCATGTCAGGCCTTCTTCCTAGATTTCTCCATTGTTTGATGAAATTCTGGTAAAAACCTAGTCTCATCAAGTTCCTGCAACTCCATAACGATTTGCACCATTGATTCATACTCTGACATATGTGTAACATGTGTGATATAGAGACTAGGTGTAAAGAATTCTACAGGTACCACAACTTCTTTCCCATAGACTAGATGGAATGGAGTATACTTGTGATGTTTCTTCGTGGTCGTCCTGTAAGCCCACAAAATTGTTGGGACTCTGTCATCCCAGACTTCCTTGTTTTTGCAACAAACCTTCATCAAACCTCTTTCCAGAATCTTGTTAAACGCCTCCACTGTGCCAGTGGCTTGTGGATGGTAGGGGATACTTTTATGATGTTGGATTAGGAACTCTGTCATAATATTTTCTATTGTACTACTGATAATATGACCACCCTGATCATTGGTTAGGCTCCTAGGAAATCCAAATGGAGTGATAATGTTTCCAAAGATAAACCTGGCAGCGATATCAATCAAGAAAACCTGAATAATTGCTTCCTTATCCCATCATGTCAGGTAGTCAGTTGCAGTGATAATATACCTTGCCTTTGAGTGCTTATCCATGGGGATGGTTGATCCAATAAAATCAACCCCCCACTTCTCAAATGCTTGCAGAGCTCGAACTGGATGAAGAGATAATTCATCTCATCGTGATGGCTTACCTAATCTCCGACAAACATCACAATATATAACATACTCCTCATATTTCAAGAGCATGGCCCACCATAATCGAGTTTGGAGGACTTTCTATGCAATGTCCTTTCCTTTGACATGGCCTCTTGCAACTCCACTATGGCACTCCCATGGGATTTCTTGTCTTTCATGGTCCAAAACGCACCTCCTAAGGATATTGTTTATGCCCAACTTATACAATTTCCCCCCAATCAATTGATAGTCTGCTACTCGAACCCCCATATAGTGTTTTTGAGTTGTGGAGTATGTTTTTGGGTAGGCCCCTATACTCAAGAAAAATGTTTTGTCTTCTAGGTATTCTAGTACGACCTCAACTCAGAACAAGTCTACATCTAGGAGCTTATCATCGATTGCTCCACCACTCTCCCTTGACTCTAATCTGGAAAAGTGATTGGGACCCACATTGCATTTTCCAGTATTGATGATCACCTCAAATGAAAATTCTTGAAACAGTAACAACCATCGACAAATTCTTCCTTCAAAGATAGGCTTGTTAACTAGATATTTTAACACAAAATGATCAGTAAAAAATTTAAAATGAGAGCCTAACAAATAATGTCTAAACTTTTGTAGAGAATAAATCATAGCTAAACCCTCCCTTTATGKGGCTATATAGTTGTGTTCAGATTGCGATAGCTTCCTACTAGAAAAATAGATGGTATGATTTCACTAGTACATATGAGTAAATTTGTGACAGTTTTTCGTTGATATTGCCAMACTTATCCGTCGCAATTTCCACGAAAGCCAATATTTTTTTTTTGTTGGAATAATTTYGTTGCTATATCCAAAATCCAAGTGTGTGTGGAAAAATCAACGCAATTAGCTCTCCACATGTCACCACCTTCAATATCGGTTAACCTTATGCATCGTCGCAATTACGACGAACTATAATCGTAATAACAACGAAGAAATGTGGCAATTACAACAAAACTTCATCGCAATTGGGATGAAAAGTTATGCCAAGCCAATAAATTACGACGCAACTGTTGAATGTGTGATGAAACTCCGTCGCAAGTTGGGATGAAAATCTGTGATAATGTCGACGAGTGTAATATCTCAAAACCAAATTTACGACGCACATGTTGTATATGTGTTGTTGGGAAAAATACCCTACGGACTAGCAAACTAGTGTCAGACTTGCATGCAGATTTTGACCGTAAAGAAATGACTTTCTAACCTACCACCCAAAACTTAAACCCCTCTTTCGCGATACATGCATGGAAAGGAACTACTAACCTTTTTACTTATGTTTGGTGTAGATCCTCCGTTGCACTTTGCCCGCTTACTTGCGCTGCTCCTTCCAAAGTTAACCTGCAATCAAGACAAAAAACTACACATGCATGCTACTTTCCTACTTGAGGGTTAGAAATTAATCATAAATTACACAAATCATAGATAACTCATGCATTGGGACGGGAAAAGTATTGTTTTATTATTTTCAAAATGAATCAACTTACAATCAAAGTCGAGACCGACCACCACTCCTTGATCCTGATCCTGCGATCCTCCTCTTCTTTTTTCCTCCAACTTCTTTGCGTTAATTCTCCTTAGGCTTGAGGAAAGGCTAAAGGGTTGGGACAATGGATTCGGAAAATGGGTAGAGTTTCTTCGCTATAATTTTTCCTCTTCCAAATGGTACCCCTACCCCTTCTTTTATAGGCTAGAAGGAGCTAGGGTTTTGGACAAACTCTCGGCCATGCATGGCCGGGAGTTTCAGTTAACTGACCCATAGCTTTTTGTCCCATCAGAAACTTTCCTATTTTTGTGTTTTGTTAGGTAAACGCGGGCTGTAGTAGTCCTGCCAGCATTCACACACATGCAGTAGTGGGTTAGGGCGCATGTACCTTGACCCAAGAGGATTTTCAAAGAGGTTTTTCAGCAGATGTTTTGGCAATGAAGTGATATGAGTTGGCATGATGCCAGGTAAGCATGTGTGGTGAAATTTAGGGTTATAACAGATTCCCCCTAATGTGTGAGGTCATAAGAGCATCTGATGGCTGAAATACATTACCAATATTTTACCAATCTGTACTGATATGCTAAATGAGTGAGCCCAAGAATCAGGAATCAGAAGGTGCCATCTGCAAAATAACAAATGTCTCACCGAGGCGGGCATACCCATGCTCGGGATAAAAGAGAACCATGGATACCAATCAAATACACTATAGATCCATGTCAAATAACTATAAAGAGTAGCCGCGAATAATACACAGCGGAGCTACATCTCAAAATCAGAAAGATATGCATATAAAGTATCTATCTTCCAGAAGCTTATTCGGCCTGATAGTTGTACTTCAGAGCTCGAGCAACAACTTCAAAATATTCTAAAACTCAGGTAGGAGTGTAATATGAGTGTACGACTGCACTACCCAGAGGTCTTCGATGACTCGTCGGTTATGGACTTGATAATCTTGATGATTGGACTGAAGGCTTCAGTGATTTCGAATAAAGACTTGATTGGATGTTCAGGATGGCCAGGTATGCGGACAAGGGACATATTGCAGAGGGGATGACTTAAGCTTAGTGACAAACTTCCCTTGGATAATAGCACGACAAGTGATAAGACTCAAGTAGCATATCTGTTAATCATAAGTTTACGAAGAAGGAGGCAACACAAACTCTCCATATGTTTGGAAGAGTAACCAAATGGTGGAGGAAACAAATCTAGATAGTGAGAAGAAGATTCCTAAGGTCGTACTACATCCCATAGTCTAATGATCAAACAGACAGATGTGTTTCATCCAAGGGTGACTCATTATGCTTCCAATAAAGAAAATACTTTTCCCATCCTCTTTTTGGGGTATATTTGATTTTTTTGTTCTTTTTGATGATTTTGAAAAAGAAAAAAGGAATATTACGTTACAATGGAGGAACGAGTACTACAAACATACAAGCTCAAGGCACAAGGAAAAGACTAATGTTCTGGTGAAATGATACTCGGGAACAAACCTCCAGTGGCCAAAGGTGTTAAGACGTAGAAGAAAATTGTTACAAGGCTGATGGGTAAGGTATGCAAATACGGTTGATAGAACACACAATGGTAACGTCCTTCGATGTAAGTTTAACGAGCCCAGAGAAGGTAAGCTCGGTGGTTTTTCATGTTTAGAGAGTCTGAAAAAACATAAAAGAAGACTCCAGTGGGGTACCTTTTTCTACAATAGTCTAGTCGGTTCGAAAAAGGGATAAACTAGCACCGATTAGACGTCAATTCAAAACCATTTTAACGAGGGTGAAAAGGACAAGATCACTCGGCTATTTTTTCACTTTTAAGGAGTCTGAAAAAAGCTTAACTATGGACTCTGTCAGGAATGCTCTTCTGTACCATTTTAACGAGTGTGAAAGAATAAGGTCACTCGACGATCTTTTCAATTTTAGGGAGTCTGAAAAGAGCTTAACTATGGACTCCGGGGGGGTTTCTTTTTCGTAAATTTAGTCCCTCAGGCCCGAAAAAGGAATAAAATTATACTTGAGGATACTCTTCTAAAGAATGGGAATTCCATAGAGTATTTATTTGCTCGTACAGTTGACCGTCCGGACCGAAAAAGGGGTAAACTACCGCCGGACATACGTGACTTCAAATTTCAGTTTAACGAGCGTGAAAGGTCACAAGATCGCTAGGCAATATTTTCATTTTTAAAGGGTCTGAAAAGGGCTTAAAAGGAGACCCGTTATGTTTTGGGATTCCAGAGGGTAAGACAAAGAGTGAAAAATACCCATGTGAATGAGGCTCAAACTTGTATTCAGGAAAGACTATATGGACTCTCGAGCCTACAGTGTTGTTAGAAACGACATGGACACCATAATGCAACCAGGACCTACCTAGGGCATCCATGTTTTGGTAAGCTCTACCACCAAGTTGCGACACTTCTATAATAGATATGATGGTTTCGTGTCACCACCGGATGGGATCGATCCTATAGCATAAAAAAGGCAACGAGATGCAAACGTTGGAGTAATATCCTAACCTATATGATCAAGTTGATTTTTGAATTTTTTTTTTTATGGACCGTCAATATATATATATATTTTTATTTTTTTTAAACTAAAAAAAAAAGTGTCCCAATACCTGCTCAAATCCCTCCCATATAACTCCTGGATCACTCAAAATGGTTTTTGGTATAAGGAAACTGATAAGGGGGGCCTCAAAAGTGACAA
>ML795214.1:638463-653771 GCA_009831015.1 Picea engelmannii | reverse complement strand
GACCAAATGGACGAGCGAATGCTGGATGCAATATGTGAGCGTTTGAAGCCTGTTCTTAGTACTCAAGCTGCCTTTCTTGTACGAGAAGGAGATCCAGTAAATGAAATGCTATTCATTATACGCGGGCACTTGGACAGTTACACGACAAATGGAGGGCGATCTGGTTTCTTTAATTCAACAATAATTGGCCCTGGAGATTTCTGTGGAGAAGAACTTTTAACTTGGGCTTCAGATCCAACACCCAGTTTAAATCTTCCATCCTCCACAAGGACTGTCAAATCCTTGGTTGAGGTGGAAGCATTTGCTTTGAGAGCTGATGATCTGAAGTTTGTGGCAAGGCGATTCCGGCGTTTGCACGGTAAACGGCTGCAACATACATTCCGATTTTACTCCCACCAATGGCGAACATGGGCTGCGTGCTCTATTCAGGCAGCTTGGCGGCGGTTTAAGAAGTGGAAACAGGCAGAGTTCCGACTTAAAGAGAGTTACATCTTACAGGATGTCATCCCACCATCAAACGGTGCTTCTTTTCCTACATTTGGGCTGACCAACTATGCAGCAAACGCAAGGAGGGGAGCTCAGAAGGTTAGGCATCCGGGTAGTCAGGACATGAGTGAAACAACACCCACCTTGAAGAAACCCGCAGAGCCTGATTTTAGTGCTCAAGATGAAGAAGAATTGCAAAAGTTACCTTTGCTGTATACTAGGAAAATCAAATTGATTTCCTAATGAATTCGCGAGAGTAATGATGAAAATCAGATTGCAGAAAACAGGCAAAGCATTAATAGCTTAAAATCTCTGCTCTAGCACTAGACTGTCTCATAAAGGTAATGAACTCTTGTGTGTTTGACGACAGGTAAGAAATAAATCTGCAGTTTATAAATTAGATGAAGGAATGTTCATAGTACATTGAGACCGTTTGGAGACTGAAGAACCACAACAAACACTGCAGTTGCTCTTTTAATTGTCAAGATCCAAAGATGCAAACGTGAAGAAGACGTTCGTCTTTTTCCATCCTGTAGTTGTGTGACTTCTCTATTATCCTTTAAAATTCCTTTTCCTTTGTCTTTCTGTGGATAGTTCATTTTTATAGGACATGGACGAGGATGATCAAAGGCCTCCTCTCTCAATGAAGGTTACATAGTAGAACCTAAAACATTGTTCATTAAACACCGATAAGGTCACTGACTTAATTATTTCTGAATCTCATTCTTATACTGCGGATTGAATGGCAGGATACCCAGAAGAAGTACAGGAGAACTGGATACATTTTTGTTAGTGCACGTTGATATTCTATCTATTTATAAATCTTTTATTATTTTCTAGAAGACATGTAATCCCTTTTTTCATCCTTTTGTCTTTATCCTTTTCTCATCTCTTCATGGCGTTCTTCTTATGCGTGCTTGAATATTATTAATGATTCAATGATGGTTGTCAAATGATGCCAAGAATCCTGCTTGAAAGTAAATTGAGAGATACTTCATGCTTTCCAATGGAATGTGGCATAAACACTGATGCTTTAGTCCCACAAGCAATTAAAAATATTAGACAAAGATCGCAGAAAAATAAATATTTGCATCCTACTATAAACCAGAGTTGGCACTGAAGCTTGAATTGAAATAGATCAGAATCTTAACACCTGCAATCTAAGTAATATACGAGGCCCGCATATTAAGACAAATGTTATATGGCATTGCCATTAAGTGAGATAAGTAAGCCTATTATGTTAAAAGCAAACTATTTGAAAAACGTTTCTATGAAATTTGAGAGTTAATGGAACTTGAAATGTTTGACAATCTAACTGTCATTATGCGGCCTTCAATATTCTAATTAACATCTTATCATTAGACAAAAATAAAAAGTCGGAGCAGATTCATTCATATCGCAACATGGCTACCATTTCCAGTGTTAATACTTCTGCAGTGTCCTTTAACATACACATTGTACCCATCAATTATAGTATTTTTACAAGTTCTATCTTTTTAATGAATCCTTATATTGGTTATAGTTCATTACTGCTTGCTACACTAGGACTCGTCTTTCTATATTGTTTTTGGGTTCGTGATAAGTTGGTTTACAAAAAATGTTTTTATTGTGAAGATACTGCAGAGTCTTTTGTCTCTGGCTTATAGCAGAGGTATTGGATTTATATATGATGGAGGGCAACATATCTGCGTATCTATCTCAAATCCTTGACATGTCTCTTGTCTCGTCCAGAATTCTAAAAGTTTGTGTTAGTTATCGAATCCAATTTTCTAACTAGTATGTAGCGCTGCACTATGAAAGTATACGCACATAATGTATTCGCATGCTCAACTAACTGTTTTCTGTTCTACTTTGGAACTTGTTTAGTCAAATTTTCATTAAATAAGGAGCAGGCCTCGTGAATGTTAGCAAAAACTAGTGAACAATGTATTTTCAATATTCAATGTTCGCTATATTCTCTAGTGTGGGAGCTGGCTAAAGAAGAGTTTGTGCTGAGGCTTCTTGGTAGCATTTCAAAGTCAAGTCACTGCCCGCTCAATTAGGTATTTCAGCTGTGGACTGATCAAAGTTTTGTTAATGTATATTTTTTCAAATTTAGGCTATAAAAGGATAAGTATCCTGTTATCCTCCACTTAAATTAATTTGGCTGGTTGGATATGGATTAAGTTTCTTTGATGACTAGAGGGAAGGGAAGTCAAACACCTTCCCTCACAGACTTGCACAAGAGTTCTACAAGTATTGGGGTTTGAACCTGGCTCTATTTGCATGGTGATGTTCCATCCTAATCATTAAACCACAACCTGACATTTTCTTTAACAAAAATGATTCCTATAGGAGTATCAATGGGTTTTGTATATTGAAAGTGTTTTGAGGAAGGAAGGGTCCATGGAATCTTGGGTCATAGAAAGGATGATGTTGTAGTGGTAAGTTGTGCTGCACAATTTGATCCCAAATAAATAAGATAGTTATTAATAACAAACAATTCATCTTCTCAAACTCAATTACAAAATTGTAACACAAGTGTATCAGGTAGTTGGCTTGGAAACAACAACTACCACATAGGTAGCATAGCAATGGTAACAATAATCTGTCAGGATTAATGTGACTGTCCGCTGATAGATAAATCTCGCCTACGGATAAGCGAGATCTCCTTTGGACCTACCCTTGATCCAAGACAGATAGTGGGATAGAACACCACACAATTTTCTCTAGATTTACTTGATTCGTTCCTATTCAAGTAAGAAGATAGAATGTCATACCTTTGAATAGACAATTGTTCTTACATATCCTAGCCGTCACAGCTCCAAAGATCTAGTTCTAGCTCTTGCAACCTGCTTCATGCACACAAGTGACAATAAATACCAATCCTCAAACCTTCTTAAGCTTTAGGAAATCTCAGATCTAGCCTATATCTAGTCTGATCTACTCAAGGCAAGATTAGATCTAACACAAGCAAGTATTGAACATTGAATACATAAGAATTGGAAGGGGAAAACCATATAGATCTATATATAAATAAAAAAGAGGGTGAATACATCAACATGCCATACCTTGAGTCATGATGCATTCCTCCTAAGCTCCTTGGTTTTGCTCCTCCCTAGCCCTCACACAAACAAGACTAACCTGATATGAAAACCAATTTCTTGTGGAACAACTCCTCTTAAATTCATGTAGCATGTGTAAACAATTCTTCTTCCTTTTTCCCATGGAATGTCTTCCTTATATAGATTGGTGGAGGAGGCTAGGGGATGCTTCTAGATCTTTAGAACTTAGCGAAACTCAACTGGATTGAGATTTCTCGAGCTCATATCACGAGAGAAACAACTCACCCAACGTTGATCTCCTCGTGAATCACCAATTCTAGAAGGTTGTAGGGGCAATCGCGGGCCAACAATTCTGTAACTAGCAATCGGTCACGAGCTGTCAACTGTGTAGAGAGCGATCGATTGTGCTTTGTCAAGAAGTTCAAACGCAACTGTCCTAAAAAATAAGGGAAATATAGGGCATAAGAGTGTGTCTCAGCATGATGCATCAATGGGTCCTCCATGAGTCCCTAGGGTGGAAAATAAGGTTGTAACAGATGCCCCCAAATGTATGAGGTCAAAAGAGGAATTGATGGTCGAAACACATTACGATAATGGTCAATGTAAGGAGGGAGCTAAGAGATCAAGAAGCCAATGAGTACCTGTAATCAGACTTCAAGTACTACCTCGAGGATATATATATATCCTCGAGGTAGGCATAGCCATGAGAAAATATAATGTGGATCTATGTCACAGTATATATTAGGAAGACATCGAACACCAATGATAGTGCCCCCGTTGTGTTCAAAGCACTCATATAGTAGTTATATACTCCATCGCAACTTGGGAGTGGTAGCATGAATGAATGATGTGGGCCCAAACCTAAGGTCTTCATCCTAAACTCTGATGGTACAATTCCACAACATGTGAATAAATGAGTTGATGTCGAGCACGGTAGAAATCGTTTGATTGTTAGTCATTGAGGTATATTGTTAATAGACGCGAGGGGACCCACCAATGATGAAAATGGACCCCAAGGTACCTAGCACAATCTAGTGAGTGTGAATAGAGGATCCGATGTCGAACACTCATAGAATCAATTGATCAGGAGTCAATGATTTAAACTCGCTATCAATTGCGAGGAAGCCTACCACTAAGGACTGCAATTTCCAAGGTACTAGTTGGTTTCTAGATCTTTCTCCTAGATAATGTGCTGAAGTCGATAGAAATAGATCCGTCAAATGAGGGCCTTAATGTATCCCCCATCAATCGAAACAAAACATACATTGAGAGATGATGTGAAGAGATAGAATCACCAAGCACAATTGACACACAGATGGCTAACATTGATGTTCAACAAGACAGTAGATGATTGAATCATGTTTAGCTTCCCTTGAACATATAGAACAACATAATGATGGCCTGACAACAAGACTCAAGAGCACCACTGATATAGTGTAACAACGCATGAGGCATTAAAGCATTCTTCATAATAATTAGAAGAGTAACCTGTTGGAGGAGTATATGTGACTCATATGAATGGTATACGAATCCTAGGAAAGCTATAACCTAATTGTAAGACAATGAAAAAAATATGTGCCATGTTCAAGGGTGACACGACTACCGCTGCCACTTTTATGAATATAGATTAATGGTTAAAAAAAACCCTCACTCTTTTTTGGTTTGAGTGTCTCCTTCATGATTTAACAAGCGCGAAAGAGAGATAAAAGAGTGCTCGATAGTGTATTTTTCATTCGGTTTTTACAAGCCCCCAAAAAACATTAACAGTATACTCATGAGGTGTCTTTTTCATAGTTTAGTGAGCATGAAAAAGTGTTAAAAGTGATTCAGTCAAGCTGTTTTTTTCATGGTTTAACGAGCAAGAAAAAGAGTTAAAGTTAGCTTGTATGGAGAGAACGAGTGGCTCAATAACATGCATCTACGTTCCAAGCAAATGTAACTGACCTAAGCAATTGAATGCAAATTGGTACTGGAAAGTGAGGCCACTCATAGCAATGGTTCTCTCCATGGGTGATGGTCACAAAATGGTGGCAAGATAATGCAAATGACGATAAGCCAAGGATGACTGCAATGGTGGTAAGCGAAATCAAAGAAAACAACAACACAACAGTAGGAACCAAGACATGAGCAACAAATGCAAATGCGATCGTAAAGTAACATAAAAAATTGTGGGAACCCCATAACATAGATGAAGAGAAAAAAATGGAGCTCAACGTCAAGTCACAATGGGTTTACATGAGGGTTCATGGGCCTACAAGAAATCGCAGGATGAGCACCAGATGACAATCAGAGTGCTAACTAGGGTTCCCATGGAGGGTAGGCACTATTGTGTAAGTTATGACGTGAAAAAATGGAATGGATAATGTCGCAATGTGACAAGCTTGAATCTAATGCATTATGACAACAGAGTAGATGGTTAATAATGCATAATGATGTTGCGGGGAAAACCTATCCCTATATGCCGGTTTGAGACACGTACCTCAAGTTCAATGGATGTTGCCATAGAAAATGCCACATAAAACGTCACCGAGTCCTATAAAACACGTCCATAAATACTATACTCGGGGTTAAATTGCATAGTGAAATCTAAAAAAAATAAAATGTTTTTGGATTTTTTGGACATGATTTGGATACATATGGTTTGGCTCTTACTTATGACTCTAAATGATGTTATTGGAATCCATGTACATGCATGCATATATGGGTGTTTAATCTAATGAAAAATGTCAGTTTAACAAAGACATAATTAACAATGGATGCAACCCATGTTAAGGTCTTGGCCTCACCATGGGTGTGCCTATGACAAGGGCCAAGGAGATCTACTTGACAAATGCAAATTGAACACCAAGCATGATAAGCATTGAACCAAATAAATCCACACACAAAAATAAAAATTACTCACATCACACACCTATGTACAAGGCACTATGCATCCTGACGATTTATGAAAAGTAGAGCCCATTTCTAGGCTCAAGAAAAGGATTCCTATCGTTACCGATGAACTCATGGCCATTGTTGGCATCATGTGGCACACCATGTCGATGCCATGCCACTTAAGGTTGAATTTCCATGAATGAAGAGACTCGTTGTGAGCTATGGAAGCTCCTTGATGATTCCCATCAACACAGAAACGAGGTATGGAACATGGATCTTTGGTACAAAGGGGAGAAGAGAATCTGGTGGAAAGTTTTGAAAAATTTATCCAAGGTTGAAAAAGGTCAAGACTGGGTATTTCACTAGATGCTCCAACAAATTCCCCTAGTCTTGGATTGAAACACATTGTGTCAACTCCTGTGGGTTTTGAATTATGGAGAATGGATGCTCGATGATGCTCATATTCCCTTGGATTATAAATTGAATCCATGACTTCCAAGATGGCCTCAGTGTAAAGGCAACTCAAATCTAGGATGTCATGCAAACTCGGAGAGTATGCGAATGGGAAGAGTAGGTTGATCATACTCCATATGGATATAGATCTTCTAACTAGTGTCATATGCTTTTGATCCAATCCCTTGATCAATTGTCGTGTCTGTCCCCTAATAAGGAAAACATGAGCGCAAATTCTCCTTCTCAGAAGCAAATGAACACATACGATATGATGCCACATAATTCACCCATAGAGGCAGTGTCCACCCAAATACTAGGAACAAAACATGGAGTAGCATGGTTGATATGAAAACAAAGATGGTGATTATCATATGGAAGCTCATCAAGAGTGACAATGTTTCCATTGTGAGGAAAATGAATCACTCGAAAGAGTGTAGACACCACAACATTCATGGCATGTACATAATCATGTCCAAGAAGCATATTGAAGTCCAATGGATCATTCACCACTATCATATCGACCATAACAATATTCCCACCTAATGTAATAGGAAAGTAAGGAAAAATCCCCAAAGATTCACTAGGTCTTCTATCAAAATCCAACAACTGAATAGGAGCTGACACAAGCAGGGGAGAACCTATAGCTTTCCAAGCCAAAGATGATAAATTTCTTTCAAATGATCCTTCATCTACAATACATCAATAGATGTTCTTTGAATAAGATTCAACATCCCTTATCTAGAAAGGTGCAGAAGAAGGAAGGTGAGGTTCAATAAGGTTGTTTCAACTGAAGGAAACACTCCTATGACTTGGAGGGAGCACACTCAAGGTGAGTGGGATGCCCTATTGTTCAGAAGCTTCTGAATTAACAATGAATAAAACTTGTTTGGTAGACACATCACTTTCCAAAGGAAGAGTGGGATTGAATGAATATGGCATCGACATATTGATGCGGGAAAAAATCCCAATGTCAACATGAGGGAGAATTGCTCGATGGAAGGTCCCAATTAGACCCACTCTTGTTTGAATATGAACCTCCACCGGTATATAGACCCGACTGTCGCTAACTAAATAAATTGATTTCCAAAGAGAGTCTTTTCATGAAATCTAGGATAAGTTCTAAATGCAAGGCTATTCTAACATGATGGTGTAAACCTACATTAAAGAGCAACTGCAGTCCTATTCTAATAGTAGCAGGATCAAGTGCAAGTGTATAATTTAATGTGAAAACAAAAGTAGTTTCAATTTTACAGAATCAAATCATATTGCATACTTGTTTGCATATAAATGACTATAATAATGTTCCTATAATTGAATTCATAATTCATTTATAATCATTTCCTACAAATGAAAACTGACAAGAATGACAAACTCAAACATTTGCATAAAACAATCCCCAACAATGCACTATTGAATAAATAAATCATGAAGATGCTTTCTATTATCCTCCTTCAAATAAGTAATTCGTTTTCAAGAATACAACAATAAACAAAGATATTTCCTATCCGTATTTGAGTTTGATAAAGAATTATACAATACCCATTCCGACTCTCTAGCCCCCCCTCTCAGGTTACATTGAATTTATTATATAGATGAAGGTGGACTGTTGACCTTACTAAATACATGAATTTTTAGTTACTAATTCTACAACTTCCTTACTCTTCTCATTCCCATTACATTTTGGATTTTCTTAAACATAAAGAAATTATTGCATAATATTCCTTCCTACTATGATTTTCCTTGGAAAGGTGAGAAACTCTAAATCTATGGAGGTGAAGGGATTTCCCCTCGAAAATTTGGTCCAAATGATGGCCAACTACAGTTGAACCTATTCACTGATCGTGGACCTATTATAGCGCAAGTTGTAGGTTGGAAAAATCCTTACCCAAGCACAAAGAAAGTGCTACAACTTGAGAATCCTACACCCAATGTCACCTCAATGTAGGTCCCACACTTCAAGGGCGACTATGTCACTCTAGGGAGGAAATTTTAAGTTTCAAACCCGTGAAGTAAAGCAATGCATATAGATTCTTAAGCAAAACAAAATTTAATCAGTGACTCATACACATAGTACATAGAGATTTATACCGGAAACCCTCAATCGGGGAAAACCTTTCTTATATTCATTATATCGAATTTCACCATTCACCATACAATATATACAATGTTTTTAGGTATTCCGTAGATACCAAAACCCTGATCCATTAATCCGGGATTAATTTAGAAAACCGCTAAAAATAGCAAAACCCGCTAAAAATAGCAAAAACCGCCCAAAAAGAAATTTCGGGGCGCTGCGTGTAACCAGGGGGGGCCATACATGATCCCCCTTGGGACCCCCCACTAGGAAGCACCTGGTGCACACGAAACAAAGAGCACTACTAGAGGGATTGTCAGACACAGTTGTCAAATCTGACGCGCCCACACACACACATGCAAATAATATAACATATACCCAACATTCTCCCAATTGTTGTTTTCTTTGCATCCAGGGGTCCACGAGATTATATAGTAAACAATCCAGGGCAGTAATGCCCATTGTTACTCTACACCAGGAGAACTTTTATGTTCTCACAGACTTTGTCAATGAATCTGCAACATTCTTCAAAGTGTCAATTTTTTCCAGCAACACCTTCTTTTCTTCAACCATGTCTCTCACAAAATGATATTGAACATCAATATGCTTTGTCTTCGAATGATAAGCTGGATTCTTTGCCAGGAATATTGCACTCTGACTTTCACATTCTAATCTCATTGCTTGTTGTACCAACCCAATACCTGAACACAATCTCTGTAACCATACTGCTTCCTTGCTTGCATGAGTGGCTGCCATGTATTCAACTTTTGTAGTTGAGAGTTCCACTACAACCTGTCTTTTTCTCATCCAACTGATTGCTCCTCCAAATAGGTTAAACACATACCCACTTGTAGATCTTCTGTGATCCAGATCTCCAGCCCAGTCTGCATCAACAAAGCCATGTATGTCCACCACTCTGTCCAATCCTGGTCTTCCTTGGTAGCATAATCCATAATTGGTAGTGCCACACAAATACCTGAAGACCCTCTTTACTGTTGTCCAATGCTCCTTCCCTAGTTTTGACATATACCTTCTCAAAACTACCACTTCATGTGCAATATCCGGTTTAGTACAGACCATTGCATACACCAAACTACCAATTGTATTAGCATACAAAACATGGGACATGTCCTCTTCTTCTTCCCGTGTCTTGGGACACCGATCTGCAGATAAATTTACACCTATAGGAATAGGAACCTTGACCGGTTTACTTCAATGCATATTAAACCTCTACAATATCGTCTCAACATGTTTTCTCTGATTCAACCAGAGTTTTTTGTTTGCACAATTTCTTTTAATCTCCATTCCCAAAATGAAGTTAGCAACACCGAGATCCTTCATGTCAAATTTGGAGGATAACTGTGATTTCACCTCCTTGATAGCATCCATGTTATTTCCTACCAACAACATGTCATCAACATACAACACTACATAAATGAAGTGATTACCAACCTTCTTGGAATATACACAGTGATCAGCCATGCTTCTCACAAATCCCAATCCAAGGATCTATGTGTCAAACTTTTGGTACCACATCCTAGGTGATTGTTTCAGACCATATAGTGACTTCTTTAGCCTACATACCATCTCTTTCTTTCCCTTCATTACAAATTCTTCTGGCTGCTTCATGTAGATTTCTTCTTCTAGATCCCCATGTAGGAATGTTGTCTTCACATCCATTTGTTCCACTTCAAGATCAAAAGAAACAACAATAGATACAATAAATCTTATAGATGTTAACTTGGCAACAGGAGAAAAAATCTCACCAAAGTCAATTCCCTCTACCTGGGAATAACCTTTTTCTACTAACCGAGCTTTGCATTTCTCCACTTTACCTTCTGCATTAAAATTCTTCTTAAACAACTCAACTATATCCCATGCCTCATTCTTATCCAAGGCATCCATTTCTTCAACCATGACCTTCTTCCATAGTTTACTATCCTCTGAATTCACTGCTTCCTTGACAGTTCTGGGATCATGATCAGTAATAGATAAACCAAAATTGGAACGAAAATTAGGTGGACTATACCTTTTTGGTTTCCTTCTATCTCTCACTAATCTCCTCAATACTGGGGTATGAGATTCTTCTTCTTCCCCTGCTTCCTCTTCTTCAGATGATTTAGATTTTGCATCATCCAACTCAAGCTCTATTTTCTCAGGTTCATCTTGCGTTGGTAGGAATTCCTGTAAACAGTCTTCTTGGTTTATGGGTTCCAAAGCTTATAACCTTTCACACCATCTTTATAACCAATAAAGATAAAATTTTCAGCCTTTTTATCCAGCTTACTCCTATTTTCCTTTGGAACATGTACATAAGCATCACAACCAAACACTCTAAGATGTTGAAGAGAGGGTTTCTTTCTAGACCATACCTCGTGTGGAGTTTTATCATCCAATGCTGATTAAGGTGATCGATTGACCAGATAACATGCTGTACCCACTACCTCTGCCCAAAATTCCTGTCCTAACTCGACATCGTTGATCATGCTCCTTGCTTTTTCCATCAGTGTCTTGTTCATCCTTTCTGCAACTCCATTCCGCCGAGGAGTGTATGGAGTAGTATTCTGCTTTGCTATACCACACTTCTTACATAATTCTTCGAATTCATTTTCGCAGAATTCTCCACCATTATTTGTTCTCAATACCTTTATTTTCTTCTTTGTCTAATTTTATACCAGAGCCTTAAACTCTTTAAATTTATCAAATACCTCAGATTTATTTATAAGAAAATAAATCCATGTGTTCCTTAAGAAATCATCTATGAATGAAACATAATACACATATTTACCTAGGGATGGAACAGGAACAGGTCCAAACACATCACTTTGTATCAACTCTAAGATCCCCTTTGCTCTTGTAGCACCAGATGGGAATCTTACTCAATTTTGTTTACCATATATGCAATGTTCACAGAAATCAAAATCCAGAGTGCAATTAGACATACATTCAACCATACCTTTACCGTGTAGTGTTCGAAGGCCCTTTTCTCCAATATGCCCCAGTCTTTGATGCCACAAGATAGTCTTCTTTTCAGGGACAATATTGGTATTTTCTTCTTCATTTCTCTTTACAGGGACAACAGAACTGTTACACCCATTCGTATAAGTTCTTCCCAACAACTTGTACAAAGTTCCACACCGAACTCCCCTCATCAATACCATTTCCCCTCGTACCATCTTGCAAGTGCCCTTTCCCAATACAGTATCCACTCCTGCATCATCCAACTTGCTTACAGATATTAGGCTCCCGGCTAGTTTTGGAATGTGCAGAACTCCAGCGAGAGTTCTAATCCTTCCATCTTTTAGCAACAACTTAATCCTTCCACATCCCATGATTTTGGTTGTCGAGTCATCTCCTAGGAATACATCACCACCATCATATTTTTCATATTCACATAACCACTCTCTGTGAGGAGTCATATGATATGACGCACCTGAGTCGATCAACCATACATCATGGCCTTCATGTGTACCTGTAGATGCCAGGTAAACATTACCTCCTTCTTTAGTGGAGGTTTTCACCTCTGTGGAAGAGGTACTATCAGATCCCTTTGGTTTATCAACCTTCTTAGACTTGCAATCTTTCTTATAATTCCCTGTTTTACCACACTTCCAACATTTCCTCAAAGATTTTCCTGGAGACTTAGATCTACCTGTAGATTTATATCTCCCCCCTGAAGACTTACCATGATTCCTGTCTTGAGTATGACCTCTTACAAATAAAGCATCTATGTTATGACTATCCATGATTTTCTGCCTCATCTCTTCAGATAACAAGGATGAAACTACATCCTCATACTTCAATGTAGATTGAGTGGTACTACCAATTGCTACAACTAGATTATCCCAAGAGTCTGGCAAAGAACATAACAAAGTAATACACTTATCTTCTTCTACAATCGTAATATTAACAGAGACAAGTTGACTTACCAGAGTATTAAAGACATTTATATGTTCTGTCATAGAATCTCCATATTCCATCCTAAGATGATACAACTTCTTTCGAAGAAACAACTTGTTTACCAAGGACTTTGATTGATACAAATTCCGTAACTTATTCCATAGTTCCTTGGCTGTAGATTCTCCCAAGACATTCAACAACACCGAATTTTCCAGGCAGAGTCGAATATTACTCCTTGCTCTTCTGTCCAACTTCTCCCAATCTTCCTTTGAAATACCAGTAGGTGGTGTACTAGTAGTTTGTGTACCGGTAGATTGTGTACCAGTAGGCTGTGTACCAGGATTCACAACGATCCATTGTTCTTTGTCTACAAGAAGGTCCTCCATCTTGAGCTTCCATAGCTCAAAATTTTTACTGTTGAACTTCTCTATATCTATTCTAGAAGAGCTCCACATTCCTCTTTCTACACTCAAATAACCACTGTAAAAGCTCCCACTAAACCCAGGTTTATCACAGACCCAAGATAAACTTGATCTATCAAGACCGAGCCAAACCCTCAGCAACAAAGGCATCCCTCTGAATCCAAAAACGAGCTCTGATACCACATGTAAGTTTCAAACTTGTGAAGTAAAGAAATGCATATAGATTCTTAAGAAAAACATAATTTAATCAATGGCTCATACACATAGTACACAAAGATTTATACCAGAAACCCTCAACCGGGGAAAACCTTTCTTATATTCACTATATCAAATTTCACCATTCACCATACAATATATACAATGTTTTTAGGTATTCCGTAGATACCAAAACCCTAATCCCCTAATCCGAGATTAATTTAGAAAACCGCTAAAACTAGCAAAATCCACTAAAAATAGCAAAAATCGCCCAAAAAAAATAATGCGGGGCACTGTTCCGAACCCCGTCGGCCCTGGGCACGTTCGGTGTCGAACACTGCGTGTAACCAGGGGGGGCATACCTACCCCCCTGGGACCCCCCCCCTAGTAAGTGCCCGACGCACACGACACAAAGAGCACTACTAGAGGGATCATGAGACACAGTTGTTGAATCTGACGCGCCCACACACACATATGAAAAGAATATAACATATGCCCAATAGAAATATCGGTGACCCTACAGGGATTTAGATGGAGACAAAGAGAAATGAAAGTGAAACCCCTAGAGTTCAAGTCTAAGTGGAATTAAAGGTGGGAAGATATGCCTTGTAAGTCAAGGGATTGTTGCCCCACAATATAGTACTTCTCCAGATGATTGTACCTGCCCGAGACATAATGAAATTCAACTTGAAATGGTATATTTTAGTATGGATCAATAATTTAATCTTGTTTTCCCTAATTTGCAGCAGTAGATGAAAATTTATATCAACAAATAAAACATCTAAATCAACATACAAAGATCTAAACTAGTTTAGTAAATCAACATTAAGATTAGCAATGAATATAGATTGAAAAATGGCACTTAAGAAGAAAGAGAAAATGGTTGTTGTAAACATGTATTTTTTTCAGAAAATTGCAGCCTTATGGATGTATCATTCAATGGCATGCAGTAGAAAAATCAACCATGGAAAATTTCCAAGAACTAGCCCAAAAGGTGCGCCCTAGTTAGTAGAGTAAGTGAGCAAAATTTAGGGGCTAGTCTAGGGTTAGTTTAGGAGTTATGGCTAGTAGTTTATCTAGGTTAGATCAGCCCTAATGGTTGTAGGTTAGGTTTTGTAATAGAAAGAAAATTAATGGGAGGGAGGGGACGCCCTAGTAGGGGAAGACTCATGTCAATGAGGCAAACCAACTTCAAGCTAAAAACTTTTCAAAAGATAAAAAATTGTGTTTCCCAAGGAAATGATTTTATATCTCCATTGTAAAAAAAGTATGAATAGTTCCTTTACTATTGGGTCAATGGAGTCAAATAAACAAAGAGATAGAGAAGCTACCTCCTTGGGGGTGTAAGCCCTTTTACTTCCCAAGGCAAGTTTCTCTAGCTAGGGTTTAAGCTAAGAGGGTGTATGCCCTTATACTTCTCTTAGCAAACCCTTGTATAATCAATGGGATGAAGCATAAAATGATGAAGACTATGGTGGGGGCGTATTCCCTTATACTTCCCACCTAGCTCCTAGCATAACAATACTTGACTTGAAAAAATGATAGCATAATAGTAAAAGACCATACCAAGATCAAGAGAAATGGCAAGATAATCCACCATAAGAGCTAGAAAACATCATCCAAGGATAGCGCTAGACTTCCACCAACCATTCATCAATATATATCCATAAACAAGAGATAAAAGAGACAATCTTTCCAAAGATAGCAAAAATTTCAAATCAAGTCCTCTCAAAATGAGGGAGAGTTATGTTAAAATGAGATCTTATGATCTCTTATTTATATAAATGTCACCGAGGTGACTTGTCCACAAATTAAGGGGTAAAACAAAATATTAGGGGTCAACAACCCTAATCTTTCCCC
>ML795214.1:622572-638363 GCA_009831015.1 Picea engelmannii | reverse complement strand
TTAGGGACGTCTCCCTTGGACTTGCCCTCCTAAATAGAAAGAGCCCCCCATCGAGGTGACAGTGGGTGGGGAAGCTCCTGTTACGCTGGTTTCAAGCCCTGACTCAAGCCCTTGGACCTTTCCTACAAACCGTGCGATAACAACACCAACTCTCTGATTTCTCTAGCACCCACTAGAAGGAAACACCAACTACCTGAGTGTTCTAGCACCAACTTCCAGTTACACAGGAACCAACCTGTATAACAGAGAAAACTAGTTCTCCCTTGCACCACCCTACCACTCTGGTTTTTCTGGCTGCAACCAGATGGAGGCTACAACTCCCTGTGTTCAAGAACCCACTTGAAACTCCGAGGACAACAGTCCTCCCTAGCACCACCCTACCACCCTGAAATATAAATATTTTCTTTTCATAAATTTATCACAGTGATACAATATTGATCAATGGCTTACCAACCTCATCATTGTTCTGCTACACTGCTCTGCTCTGCCTGCATCAGTGTCCTCATTCTCCCATCTTCTTGAGCTTTCTGATCTTCTGCTCTGTGTCTACATGCGCAACTTGGATTTATCTCTCTCTCTCAGATACAAATCTTTGTTCTATGTCTTTGTTCTATGCTTTATGCTCTGTGTCTTATTTCCATTCTATGCGCTATGCCTCTTTTGTGTGTTTCAGCTGCTCCACACAACATGCTTCCACCCGCATGAATAACTCTCAACAGAAGCAACCATCTCTTCTCTATTCTGCGTATATTTATCATGCCAAGTCCTTTGCAAGATCATACACCTAACTCTTCATTCTCTCTGGCGATCATGCTGAGTCTATTCTTCATCAGTGGCCGTTATCCTGAGATTCTTTGGCTTCTCTGGCAGTTACAATCTTCGACGTTTTTCCATTTGTCAATTGTCTCTATGATTAGTCTTCATCCTACTGGTAGTTACCTCGAGACTCTTCAGTTCCTTTGGCGATCACCCTGAATCTCTTCGAATTCTCTGGCAGTTATGCTCAGTGTGTTCATCATCAGTGGGCGTTATCCTAAGATTCCTTGGCTTCTCTGGTAGTTGAAACTCTTCGTCTTCTCTGTCAGTTACAATCAGTCTTCTTTGGCTTCTAAGCCCCTTCCTTCATGTGACCACCGGCGGTGACCAAATGCCTATTCAAAAGGCGCTTCCCGATATCGGTCTCGTGAGAGCCAACTCTGTTTCTTGATATGACCTTGGGAAATGATCTTATGTGACCACACGATTGCGGGCGCGTCCAAAGGTGGTTTGAATCAAACTTCTTTTCACCCCACAATTTACCTCGAGCTTCCATGCGTCCTTTCTCCAAAACCGTGGTTTCGATTGCCGCCCGCTCAAGAAAAATTAAGACCCGAGCATGTTCTGGTCCCGCAATGCAATGGGACCGTCGATCTCATGATATTGACGGTGCTCCTGAATGGACGGTTCAGATCTGTCCTTTCATGATATACAGATCAGATCTAACCTCCCTAAATCAACAACTGAGATTTACTTTGTGATCCGGGTTCCGGGAGTTTCAAATCTCAAACCTCGCTTTTCCCATATGCCAAACTTTCGGAGTTGAAAATCCACTATCGTGTGTCCCTCATCACATCAATAATCCTCGTTCACTTCAGGAATTTGACCTTTCAACTAGATCAACGGTTCTGCGTCCACTTTCTCGATCAATGGTCGAGATCTCCTTCGGGTCTCTCAACTTCTGAAATCTCAAATCTCAAATTTTACTTCCCCTTGAAGTATGCGTATTATTTCCATGTTTCTTTTCTGATGTGGTTTGCCACATGTCCTTGCTGAGATGGTCTGCTGACTTGGGTATATGTTATATTCTTTGCATGTGTGTGTGTGGGCACGTCAGGTTCGACAACTGTGTCTAATGATCCCTCTAGTAGTTCTCTTTGTGTCGTGTGCATTAGGCGCTTCCAGGGGGGCTAGGTATGACCCCCCCTAGTTACGTGCAACGTTCGGCAATGGGAGGTAGCCCAGGGTAGTGCCCCAATTTTTTTTTTGGGCGGTTTTTTCTATTTTTAGTGGATTTTTCTATTTTTAGCAGTTTTCTAAATTAATCTCGGATTAAGGGATTAGGGTTTTGGTATCTATGGAATACCTAAAAACATTGTATATATTGTATGGTGAATGGTGGAATTCAATATAATGAATATAAGAAAGGTTTTCCCTGGTTGAGGGCTTCCGATATAAATCTATGTGTACTATGTGAATGAGCCATTGATTAATTTCTGTTTTTCTTAAGAATATATATGCATTGCTTTACTTCGTAGGTTTAAAACTTACATGTGGTATCATAGCTCATTTTTGGCTTCAGAGGGATGCCTTTGTTGTTGAGGGTTTGGCTCGGTCTTGATAGATCAAGTTTATCTTGGGTCTGTGATAAACCTGGGTTTAGTGGGAGCTTTTGCAGTGGATATTCGAGTATAGAAAGAGGAAAGACGAGCTCATCTAGAATCAAGATAGAGAAGTTCAATGGTAAAAAATTTGAGCTATGGAAGCTCAAGATGGAGTACCTTCTTGTAGACAAAGAGCAATGGATCACTGTGGATCCTGGTACACATCCTACTGGTACATCGTCTACTAGCACACAGGCTACTAGTACACAACCTAATAGTACACAAACTACTAGTACACCACCTACTAGTATGTCGAAGGAATATTGGGAGAAGTTGGACAAAAGAGCAAGGAGTACTATTTGAATCTGCTTGGCAGATTCAGTGTTGTTGAATGTCTCGAGATAATCTACAACCAAGGAACTATGGGATAAGCTGGGGAATTTGTATCAATCAAAGTCCCTAGTAAACAAGTTGTTTCTTCGAAAGAAGTTGTATCATCTTAGGATGGAAGATGGAGATTCGGTGACAAAACATCTAAATTCCTTTAATACTCTGGTAAGTCAACTTGTCTCTGTTAATGTTACGATTGTAGAAGAAGATAAGTGTATTACTTTGTTATGTTCTTTGCCAGACTCTTGGGATAATATGGTTGTAGCAATTGGTAGTACCACTCAATCTACATTGAATTATGAGGATGTAGTTTCATCCTTGTTATTTGAAGAGATGAGGCGAAAAAGCATGGATAGTCATAGCACAGATGCTTTATTTGTAAGAGATCATACCCAAGATAGGAATCCTGGTAAGCCTTCAGGGGGGATATCTAAATCTACAGGTAGATCTAAGTCTCCAGGAAACTCTTTGAGGAAATGCTGGAAGTGTGGTAAAACAGGGCATTATAAGAAAGATTGCAAGTCTAAGAAGGTTGAAAAACCAAAGGGATCTGATAGTACCTCTTCCACATAGGCGAAAACCTCCATTGAAGAAGGAGGTGATTTTTACCTGGCATCTATAGGTACACATGTGTTAAAATATTGTGTAACTACAAATAACATTCTTATCCCCTTTTGTGGATAAAGATAAAATATATTTATTATTGATTATATCAATCCCCTTTTGTGGATTGATCACGTCGGACATTCTAATTGACCAAATCCCCTTTTGTGGATTTGTCAAACCCTAATTGTAATAGGCTACATAAGAAGTCGGCCCCAGAATATATTAAAGAGGCCCCAAAATATATTAAAGGTGGTTATAACCACCCATAAGAAGAAGTCGATCCTGCCAGTGAAGAGACACTTCCACACATGCCATAATTGTATAAATAAGAGAGGCCAACGCCTCATTTAGACACACACTCAACTCACTCATCTAGTGCCCAAGTATTGAAGGAAGCTGCAGTTACCAGTTGCCCGAAGAAGGAAGAGAAAGAGAGGCGCATCCTTGGGAGAGGAATTTCTGTCTTGTTTGGTTCATTATCTTGGCATTGTATTGGCTATCTATATTAAGGAAGTTTTGTGGGGTTTTCTTCCCCTTGAGGGTTTCCCAGGATAAATTCTTGTGTACTCTTGTGATTGTGTTTCTCTCAGTAATCCTATCTATGCTATTGTTATCTAGTAAATTGAAAGTAACCTAATAATATCTTAAACTTTAACATGGTATCAGAGCTAAGCTGAAGAGAGCATCTTTCACGGGAAAAAGAAAAAGGTCATTGTTGTTGTACATGAAAATTAGGGTTTTTTATTAAAGAAGGTTTTCAGCCTCAAAACCACCTAGAAAGGTGTGCCCTACCTCAAGGAACACTTTGGCATCTTCAGCGCACCTTTTCAGTGGCTAGATCTCCTGGAAAGTGAAACCCTAGTTTTCACAAAGTACCAGAAGTACCAGAAAACCAGAAGTACCAGAGTACCAGAAGTACCAGAAAACCAGAAGTACCAGAGTACCAGAAGTACCAGAAAACCAGAAGTATCAGAGTACCAGAAGTACCAGAAAACCAGAAGTACCAGAAAACCAGAAGCACTAGTCCAGAAATCCGCTAGTCCAGTTTCAAGGGTCAAAATTTGGATTTTTAGAAATCTAACTGTACCAGCATACTCGCCTCGGTCCAACGCATCTTTTGGTGAGTCTAGTTTTCAGATCCAAGAAATTTGATTTTTTTATTATTTCTATAGCTCGAAGGGCTAGGGTTTCTACTGCAAGAAAGAATGGCTACCAATATGAGGGTAGAAGATAGGATGGAAGGATCTAGAAACTTCATATCTTGGAAGCATAGGTTGCAGATGATTCTAAATGAGAATGATCTCCTAGAACATGTTACAGTGGGTGTACTAGAACCAGAGGAAGAAGAGAAAAAGACCAAGCATAAGAAGAATGAAAAGAAAGCAAAGAGAATCATGTCAGATTCAGTAAAAGATCACTTGATCCCTCATATATCTGAACTACATACAACAAGGAAAATGTATGAAGCACTCAACAGGTTATATGAAAGCAAAGACATTAGCCGAAATCTTGCCTTAAGAAATCAACTTCGTAATATGAAGATGGACAACTCAGAATCTATCACATCCTAACTTATGAGAGTTTCTTAGATCAAAGATCAGCTTGCAGCTATCGGAGATGTCATTAGTTACAAATAACTTGTAACCACAACCCCAAATGGGTTTCCAACATTTTGGATTCCTTTTGTACAAGGAGTGTGTGCAAGAAGCAAGTTACCCAAGTTTGATAAGTTATGGGCAGATTGCACACACGAAGAATCTAGACTTGCAGATCAACATAAGAGATTAATTATCGATGAAGAGGAAGCTCTTACATCTCAAAATAACAAAATAAGTTCCTTCAAGAAGAACAATAAAGAATCTAACTTCGTAAGAGTTCCAGATAAGAAGAGATATGTTTCAAAGATCAAATTCTACAACTGTCAAAATTTGGGAAACTTTTCCTATGACTGTCCTCAAGGAAAAGGGGAAAGAAAGCACCAAGCACATGTGGCAGAAGAAGAGGAATCTCCTCCCTCAATGAAAGTTTTAACAAAAATTAAGGATTATGTACTTTAAGTTGAAGATAGTTGATCTGAAGAAAGATAGCAAATGCTGGAGTCCATGGAGCCTCCCCACACAAAACTAAAAGATAAGTATTCATGTTTATCTTTAGTATCTTGTTTACTTTAATACTTTATCATTGCAAGTAATATTTTTGTGAGAATGTTAATTAACCTCGTTTTATTTCAGTGTCTATGCAGACTTATGAAGGAAGTATCAAAGAAGAGGGTGAAGAAAGAGATAAAATATTTATTTCATGTATGATCACTCATGAGAGTGACAAAGAAAGCATACTGTAAGTAAGTTTACAAGTCTCAGAAGAAAGAACTTATGTCGTGACTTGCAGAAGTTAGACAACACGAGAAGGACGTATGATATGGTGACAGTCAGTAAAGACCAGACAATATCCAATATTTATATAGGAGCAGGAGGCTCCTAAATATGCAGATCAGAAATATTCAAGATGAAGAAAAGGATGGATACTCAAATATAGTGGATGAGATGCAGGTAACTACAGGTTTCTCCAAGTACCATTCTTATAGATGCAGAGGGAGAAGGTTGATACAGTATGATGACCGAAAGAAAGAAATATTCGAACTCAAGAAGGCACCCAGGATATTATAGAAGAAAACTTCAAGGATAATGATTAGAAGCTATCAGTTTGGTGCAAGAGGGAGCCATGTCTCCGAGTTCAAAATGAAGGATTGTGATTTGATGCAGTTAGAAAAGAAGATGGATGGTGCCCAAATATTTTGATCAAGATGAAAGCTATCTAGTAGATGGATGGTACCCAGCAGATGGGTAGCATGGTATTATACCATGGAAAGATTTTGGACCACAAGAGATTTTTTAGATCCCATAGCTAGACCTTCATAGAGAAGAAAGAGACCTTCATAGAGAAGGAAGAGACCTTTGTAGAGAAGGAATGAGAAATCCCACAGGTAGACCTTCGTAGAGAAGGAGAAAGAGAAGATACCTTCGTAGAGAAGGGGAATGAGAAATTTGCCAAGGTTGGCCTCTGTCCAAGTGTTGAGTTTTGCATACTCTAGGGACATGCTAGAATACTCTCGTAGGGAGGGGTGTGACCACCCTCGTAGAGAGGAATGTGGATGTTTCTCCAAGGGGCAGCGGGTAGATACTCTCCTCTGGCCAAGGATTGAGTAGCCTGGAACACAAACCTTGACCATGTGGAATGGTTAGTTGGCTCTTGAGGTTTGTGCCATGATCCTGTGTGGAACATGGAAAGAGAGTCTAGTCTTGCCCAAGCTAGCATCTTAGCTTCTCTAGTTCATGTGGGATGACTAAGAGTGAAGCTATGGTAGTAGTCCTCCCGAGTGGATGGGTGAGATAGATGACTACAAGATAAGGGAGAACATAAAAGGAATGGAAAAACTCATAGAATATCTTCTGTGTGAAGATAAGACATCTTATGTGTGAAGATAATATATCTTTTGTGTGAAGATAAGAAAGAAGTATCTTCTATGTGGAGATAAGAAAGAAGTATCTTCTGTGTGAAGATGAAAGAAAGAAAGAGTATCTTCTGCGCTAAGATAAATAGAACAAAACTTCCGATGATTTATAGATATGCCAGTCAGTGGTCATGATGCTAGATGACCAAGTGGATGCCTCCAGTTATCCAGTTGATGATGTTACCCAGTTGATGATGTTATCCAGTTGATGATGTTGCCCAGTTGATGGTGTTATCCAATTGATGATGTTACCCAGTTGATGATGTTTCCCAGTTGATGATGTTATCCAGTGGATGCTACTACCTATTTGATGTTGACCTCCAGTGACCTATCAAAAGATAAATAATATCCTTCTTGTTAAGAGGGAGTGTTAAAATATTGTGTAATTGCAAAGAATATTTTTATCCCCTTTTGTGGATAAAGATAAAATATATTTATTATTGATTATATCAATCCCCTTTTGTGGATTGATCATGTCGGGCATTCTAATTGACCAAATCCCCTTTTGTGGATTGGTCAAACCCTAATTGTAATATGCTAAATAAGAAGTCGGCCCCAAAATATATTAAAGAGGCCCCAAAATATATTAAAGGTGGTTATAACCACCCAGAAGAAGAAGTCATCCCTGCCAGTGAAGAGACACTTCCACACGTGCCATAATTGTATAAATAAGAGAGGCCAACGCCTCATTTAGACACACACTCATCTCACTCATCTAGTGCCCAAGTACTGAAGGAAGTTGTAGTTACCAGTTGCCGGAAGAAGGAAGAAAAAGAGAGGCACATCCTTGGGAGAGAAATTTCTGTCTTGTTTGGTTCATTATCTTGGCATTGTATTGGCTATCTATATTAAGGAAGTTTTGTTGGGTTTTCTTCCACTTGAGGGTTTCCCAGGATAAATTCTTGTGTACTCTTGTGATTGTGTTTCTCTCAGTGATCCTATCTATGCTATTGTTATCTAGTAAATTGAAAGTAACCTAATAATAGATTAAACTTTAACAACATGCATACTGTGATGTATGGTTGATCGACTCAGGTGCATCATACCATATGACTCCTCACAGGGAGTGGTTCTCTGAATATGAAAAATACGATGGTGGTGATGTATTCCTAGGAGATGACTCGACAAACAAAATTATGGGACGTGGAAGGGTTAAGTTGTTGCTAAAATATGGAAGGATTAGAACTCTCCCAGGGGTTCTTCACATTCCAAAACTTTCCAGGAGCCTAATATCTGTAAGCATGTTGGATGATGCAGGAGTGGATACTGTATTTGGAAATAAAAATTGCAAGATGGTACGAGGAGAAATGGTGTTGATGAGGGGAGTTCGGTGTGGAACTCTATACAAGTTGTTGGGAAGCACTTATACTAATGAGTGTAACAATTCTGTTGTACTTGAGCAGACAAATAAATAATACAAGACCAATATCATCCCTGAAAAGAAGACTATGCTATGGCATCAAAGACTGGGGCATATTGGATAAAAGGGCCTTCAAACACTACACGGTAAAGGCATGGTTGAAGGTATGTCTAATTGCACTTTGGATTTTAATTTTTTTGAACATTGCATATATGGTAAACAAAATCGAGTAATATTCCCATCTGGTGCTACAAGATCAAAGGGGATCTTTGAATTGATACACAATGATGTGTTTGGACCTATGCCTGTTCCATCACTAGGTAAGTTTGTGTATTATGTTTCATTCATATATGATTTCTCAAGGTACACATGGATTTATTTTCTTAGAAAGAAATCTGAGGTATTTGATAAATTTAAAGAGTTTAAGGCTCTGGTAGAAAATCAGACAGAGAAGAAAATAAAGGTATTGAGAACAGATAGTGGTGGAGAAATCTGCGGAAATGAATTCGAAGAATTCTGTAAGAAGTGTGGTATAGCAAGACAACAGACTACTCCATACACTCCTCAGTAGAATGGAGTTGCAGAAAGGATGAACTGGACACTAATGGAAAAAGCAAGGAGCATGCTCAGCGGTGCCGAGTTAGGACAATAATTCTGGGTAGAGGCAATGGGTACAACATGTTACCTGGTCAATCGATCACCTTCATCAGCGTTGGATGACAAAACTCCACAGGAGATATGGACTGAAAAGAAACCCTCTCTTCAACATCTTAGAGTGTTTGATTGTGATGCTTATGTACATGTTCCAAAGGAAAATAGGAGTAAGTTGGATAAAAACGTTGAAAAGTGTATCTTTATTGGTTATAAAGATGGTGTGAAAGGTTATAAGCTTTGGAACCCAGAAACCAAATCTGTTGGTAGCAAATGGTTGTTTAAGAAGAATTTTAATGCAGAAGGAAAAGTGGAGAAATACAAAGCTCGGTTAGTAGCAAAAGTTTATTCCCAGGTAGAGGGAATTGACTTTGGTGAGATTTTTTCTCCTGTTGCTAAGTTAACTTCTATTAGATTTCTTTTATCTATTGCTGCTGCTTTTAATCTTGAAGTGGAACAGATGGATGTGAAGACAAAATTCCTACATGGGGATTTGGAAGAAGAAATCTACATGAAGTAGCCAAAAGGCTTTGTAGTAAAGGGAAAGAAAGAGTTAGTCTGTAAGCTAAAGAAGTCACTATATGGTCTGAAGCAATCACCTAGGATGTGGTACCAAAAGTTTGACACATACATCCTTGGATTGGGATTTGTGAGAAGCAGGGTTGATCACTATGTATATTCTAAGCAGGTTGGTAATCACTTCATTTATGTAGTGTTGTATGTTGATGACATGTTGTTGGTAGGAAATAACATGGATGTTATCAAGGAGGTGAAATAGCAGCTATCCTGCAAATTTAACATGAAGGATATCGGTTCTACTAACTTCATTATGGGAATGGAGATTAAAAGAGATCGTGCAAATAGGAAACTCTGGTTGAATAAGAGAAAATATGTTGAGATGATATTGCAAAGGTTTAATATGCATGGAAGTAAACCGGTCAAGGTTCCTATTCCTATAGGTGTAAAGTTATTTGCAGATTAGTGTCCCAAGACACATGAAGAAGAAGAGGACATGTCCCATGTTCTGTATGCCAGTGCAGTTAGCAGTTTGATGTATGCAATGGTTTGTACTAGACCAGACATTGCACATGCAATGGGATTTTTGAGCAGGTATATGTCAAAACCAGGGAAGGAGGATTGGACAATAGTAAACAGGGTCTTCAGGTATTTGTGTGGCACTACCAATTATGGATTATGCTACCAAGGAAGACCAGAATTGGACAGAGTGGTGGACATACATGGCTTTGTTGATGCATACTAGGTTGGAAATCTGGATCACAAAATATCTACAAGTGGGTATGTGTTTAACTTATTTGGAGGAGCAATCAGTTGGATGAGCAAAATACAAGCTGTAGTAGCATGCTCAACTACAAAAGATGAATACATTGCAACCACTCATGCAAGAAAGGAAGCAATATGGTTACAGAGACTGTGTTCAGGTATTGGGTTGGTACAAAAATCAGTGAGACTAGATTGTGACAGTGAGAGTGCAATCTTCCTAGAAAAGAACCCAGCTTATCATTCGAAGACAAATAATATTGATGTTCAGTATCACTTTGTGAGGGACATGGTTGAGGAAAAGAAGGTGTTTTTAGAAAAGGTTGACACTTTGAAGAATGTTGCAGATTTATTGACAAAGTCTGTGAGCACAGAAAAGTTCTTCTGGTGTAGAGTAACAATGGGCATTCCTGCCCTGGATTGTTGACTATATAACCCTGTGGACCCCTGGATGCAAAGAAAACAACAAGTGGGAGAATGTTGGGTATATGTTATATTTTGCATGTGTGTGTGTGGGCGCGTCAGGTTCGACAACTATGTCTGATGATCCCTCTAGTAGTGTTGTTTGTGTCGTGTGCACTGAGTGCTTCCTAGGGGGGCCCCAAGGGAGGCCAGGTATGCCCCTCCCTGGTTACGTGTAGCGTTCGACAACGGGTGGTAGCTCAGGGCAGCGCCTCGAAATTTTTTTGGGGTGGTTTTTGCTATTTTTAGCGGTTTTCTAAATTAATCCCGGATTAAGGGATTAGGGTTTTGGTATCTACGAAATACCTAAAAACATTGTATATATTGCATGGTGAATGGTGAAATTCGATATAATGAATATAAGAAAGGTTTTCCCCGATTGAGGGTTTCTGGTATAAATCTATGTGTACTATGTGAATGAGCCATTGATTAATTTCTGTTTTGCATAAGAATATATATGCATTTCTTTACTTCACAGGTTTAAAAATTACACTGACGTGGGTGAGACGTGTAGGCAGTGTAGTGGGGTGTGGAGGCAGAGCGCAGTAGTGGAGTGTGACACGTAGTAGGTAGTGGAGTGTGACGTCAGAGCGCGAAGGTGGTATGTATGAGTGGTTTGGTGGTTTACTCGAAAGGGGGGTCAGGCGATAAGTGGTAATGAGCAAGGGGGGTCTGAGTTAACAGAAAAGTGACATGTATGAGGGTCCCACAAGTAAAATACCACCAACTCGGACCCCCCCCACAGTTAAAGGAAAAAATATCAGGGGGGGGGGTTCGATATGCCCTCTCGACTGTAGATCTAAGTCCTTGATTCTCGACCACTGAGATTAGTGCACCCTTTACCCAACTTATCTCGTCCTTCCACTTTAGAATGATCTGATGGTTGTGATCTTCTATGGATGATCCGACAATCTGGAACGTATTTCGGCTCTCCAGGTCTCCGAACTTCGGAGATTTCAAATCTCAAACTGACGCTCTGGATCAGACGACCCAGATTCACTTCAGACGATCTAACGTTTGAGATATTCTTCGAACGATCTGATGACTGAGATTTACTTCGGACGATCCGACGATCGAGGATTCATTTCGGCTCTCCGGGACTCCGGACTTCAAGAATTTCAAATCTCAAATTGAATTCTTGAAGTGATATTTTTTCCGGAGAGTAACCTCCTCACATATTTATACCTGAAATGAATGACGTTCGTTGGATCAAGATCTTACATCAACGACCTGATATGTCTATGATGCAACTCTTCTAGCTTATCCTGTCCTTCCACTTAGAATGATCCAATGGATGATGGAAATTTGTGTTTGATCTGATGGCTGACGGGTATTCGGATAATCAAAGTCTCAACTCTTTAGCCCCATTTAACTTACCCTTCAATTAATTCGATCCGACGGTCGATGGATATTCGGGTGATTGTGATCTTAGATCTCAACCCTTTCTTATCCTGTCCTTCCACTAATTCAATCCGACGGTCATTGCATTTTCTCTAGATCCGATGGTCCACATTCATTTCGGATTTCAGGCTTCAGGTAATTCAAATTTCAAGTTGCCAATTCTTTCGAAGTGAGATTCCCTGAATGGTAACCTCCTCGCAAATCCACTGGATGTAACGATTGCTGGTCTTTTGGATCGGTGATCCAATGGCCACTGTCGCTCTTCCTCTTGAGCTTCTGATCTCTCCGACTTAGAATATTTTCTAAGTGTTCATGGGTCTCGACCTTTTCTCCTCCTACGAGTCCGTCTCTTGGACCTCGTCTGCAATTCTGGAAATTGTTATCTCTTCTGATCTTTCTTGTTTCTACATACTGTTCACTTCTCCTCTCGAGCTTATGCTTTTACTCTAAAACATCGATGTTGTCGTTATTTCCATCAATGACAAGCACACACTTTCCTGTAAAACATGCCAACAATAACCCCCTTTGGCATTGATGGAAACCCTAAGAGGTTGTTGCTTGGACCTCCAACTGTAGCATGCAGACCACTCCTTTTCTCCTCCTTTGACATTAATGTCAAAGAAAACATGCTCCCCCTGAGATGTTTCAGTACTTTGTGGAGGTATTAGATATTCAACCAACACATACTCCCCTTGACAGGATGGACTCTCTTAGGTTGATAATGGGGTCATGCCCAACTTCTGGCGTAGATACTCAAACTGAGCTTTTGCAAGCGGTTTAGTGAAGATGTCAACAATCTGATCTTTGGATGGAATATAATACAAAGAAACAACAGTGTTGGTCACCCGTTCCCTCAAGAAGTGATACTTGATGGGTATATGCTTTGTCTTGAAGTTAAATACATGATTCTTTGACACACTGATTGCTCTAGTATTATCACAATGAATTGGGATCGGTGTAGTATAATTTACCTCCAAGTCTGCAAGTGTTTGAATCATCCATAATACTTGGGTACAAAAAGTGGTAGCTGCAATGTACTCATCTTCTGTAGTCGATAAGGAAATGGAACCTTGCTTCTTACTCAACCATGCTACAAGATAATCTCCTAAGAAGAATGCACCTCCACTTGTTCTTTTCCTTTCATCCATGTAGTTAGCCCAATCAACATCTGAATAGACTGATAATTGAAAATTCTGATTCCTAGGATACCATAAGCCATAGTTCATTGTTCCTTTCAAATATTTGAATATTCTTTTGACAGCTATCAAATGACTTTGTTTAGGTGCAGACTGATACCTTCCTACCATTCCAACAACATGCATTATGTATGGACTAGATGTTGTGATGTACAATAGGTTGCCTATCATAGACCTATATTAACTCTAATCAACACTAGGTGAGTCATCATCCTTGCTTAGCTTGCATCCAGTGACCATAGGTGTGCTCACAGGTGTAGAATATTCCATTTGAAACCTTTTCAATATTTCTCTTAGATATTTCTCATGAGAAAGAAATAGTCCTTCAGACCTCTGAGTAATTTGCAAACCAAGAAAAAATGACAGTTCCCCTATCATAGACATTTCAAATTCAGACTGCATGGTAGGAGAAAACCATTTTACCAGTGAAGCATTATTACTTCCGAAGATGATGTCATCTACATAGACCAATACAATGAGAAAATCATTACCCTTTGTTTTGATATATAGATTGCTGTCAATTGTTCCTCTCTTGAACCCTTTGTCTTGAAGATACTTATCCAGTCTGTAGTACCAGGCACGAGGAGCTTATTTCAACCCATATAAGGCTTTATTCAGCTTGCAAACAAAGTCAAGGCTATCTGACAGTTGGAAACCTTCTGGTTGTTCCATATAGACTTCTTCTGTTAGATCTCCATTTAGAAAAACTGACTTGACATCCATTTGATAGACTTTAAATTTCTTATGACAAGCATAGGCAAGAAACATTCTAATAGCTTCTAATCTTGCTACAGGCGCAAATGTTTCATCAAAATATAGTCCTTCTATGTGAGCATACCCTTTACATACCAATTTGGTTTTATTCCTGACAATTTTTCCTTGTTCATTAATTTTATTCTTAAACACCCATTTGGAGCCAATTACATTCTTACTTGCCGGTCTAGGAACAAGCTCCCAAGTATTGTTCTTCTCAATTTGATCCAGTTCCTTGTTCATTGATTTTAACCAATTTACATCTTCACTGGATTCATTGAAGTTCTTGGGTTCCACCATGGATATGAAGGCTATACGTGATTGCTCAGTGTCTTTGATTACCCTTCTCCTGGTTTGTACACCTTTGTCTCTCACCAATTATCTAACTTGCAGGATGATTATTTTGAGTAATTCTGGAGGAAGGATTTGATGTTGTTTGTTGATTTGAGTATGCCTGAGTGTTTGTATCTTCATCTGACTCATACTCTTCTTTTTTTGATTCTTGGACCTGTTCATCTTCAACTTCAACTATATCCTTTATGGTTGATTAAATATTGCTCACCTCTCTAATTGGGATTCCTTCATCAACTTTTATGTCAATACAATCAACCAATTTATGCATCCTCTTATTATAACATCTGTATCCTTTATTGTTTGTAGCATACCCTAAGAATATGCCTTCATTAGCCCTGTCATCATACTTGCCAAGTTTTTCATTATTATTCTTTATGTAGCACTTACTCCCAAAGATTTTGAAGTGTTTAATTGAAGCAGGTCTTCCACACCACAATTCATAAGGTGTCTTGTCACTGTGTGCTCTGAGGTGAGATTTGTTAAGAATATGGATTTTTATGTGTATTTCTTCTACCCAGTAGGTTTGACCAATGTTCTTCTCATTCATCATTGACCTACCATTTGCTGAACTATTCTGTTTTGCCTCTCAACTACTCCATTTTGTTGTGGAGTTCCCAGGATTGTGTATTCTCTTTTGATCCCATGTTTATCACAGAATTCCTTGAAATCACTTGACATAAATTCTCCTCCCCTGTCTGATCTTACAACCTTTAATATGTTCCTTGTTTGATTCTCAGTTAAAGCCTTAAATATTTTAAATTTCTCAAATGCTTCAGCTTTTTCTTTGAGAAAAGCAACCCAAGTGAGTCTGGAGTAATCATCAATGATCAGCATGAAGTAGTTTTCTTTCCCTATGCCTTCCTGTCTTGATGGTCCACATAAATCCATATGAACTAATTGGAGTGGTTTCTCTATTGAAGTAGAGCTCTTGGATTTAAACTGTGTCCTGGTTAGATTTCCTACCTGGCAGGGTTTACACATAGAATCTTGTGGCTTTGATATTCTTGGAAGATATTTTACTGCCTCAAGATTCTTGAGCTTGATTAAGTGGTCAAAGTTTATATGTCCAAGTATCCTATTCCATAACCAACTTTCATCGTGTCTGCTTATATGCCACTCTTCTCTATCTTCTTTTAGTACATATATATTATTATATGTCCTTATACCTTTAGCCAACACTTGTCCTGAGTTTACAAACTTTATCTTACAATATTTGGAAGTGATGATCCGGATTTATGTAGGAACACAATGAAATACATAAATACACATAAACACAGAGATGCAGTGGAAATAAGACTTCATTTCATTAATAACAAATGACTAAATTATGCTTACAGACAGAATGGAAATAAACTAGCTAGGGTGCTGGTAGCTTATCTCTGAGAAGAGATGTGGCCGCTACTCGCATCCGTGAGAAGATGATTACAATGAGGCTCTGAAGGCCCTTTTACAATAAATGGGAATGCCAA
>ML795214.1:585173-612194 GCA_009831015.1 Picea engelmannii | reverse complement strand
ACCTTGCCTCATTCTCTGCAAGTAATGTGAACCCTGTTATGATTTTCTCTCTATGGTTTTCACTTGACTCCATGCCCAATGGACTTATTTCTCCTGTATCAACCCCCAGACCTGATTAAACACCTGTTCTAATAAGAAATCTGACCTTCTTCTGTAATCATTGAATATTCCTGAGTAAAGAGCCCTTCGTTGTTTAGAGAACTGTCTCCAAGTGTATTAGGCCAGAAGTGCACTCAAAATTAAATTTTCAGGGTTTGGCTTGCTGCAATCCAAGTCAAGTTCTGAACGATAAATAAATTTTTCATTTTAAGATGTGCTAAGGCTTGGCTCTATTACAGCCTAGAGTCGACTCTTGCGACAACACTTCTCTAGAGGTGGGTTTATCCTTACTAATCCTCATTTCATAAGCAGTTAGAATTCCTAGAATTTGATCAATAGACAAGGTCTTAAGATCATTCGGTTCTTCTATTGCATAAAATTTTGGATTAAATCTATTTGGTAGAGATCTTAAAATCTTCTGAACTAAAAATACATCTTCAATTTTCTCACCAAGGCCCTTCATGGCATTCACATTCTCCTCAAATCTTAAGAGAAATTTATTTATTGTTTCATCCTCATTCATCTTTAGTTGTTCAAATTGTAATTTGTAGGTTTGAAGCTTGGCATCCTTTACCTTCTCATTACCTTCATAGCTGCTAATGAGTTTGTCCCACATTTCTTTGGCAGATTCTAAGTGCATAACTTTTACAAATTCTGCTTCTACAAGCCCACTCAGAATAATATTCATAGCCTTAGTGTTGAAGATGAATTCTAGCTTGTCATCCTTATTAGCTAGTACAACTGGCTTTACATAACCAGTCTCTACCACATCCCAGACATCTGCACCTAAAGCCATTATGTAGGTTCTCATCCTAACTTTCTAGAAGCCAAAGTTTGTTCCATTGAATAGTGGGGGATTATTGGTTGAAGTTCCTTCATGACTTGTCATGTTTAAGCTTATTGATCTACCTTTAAATAAAAGGAACCGACTATGATACCAATTGTTGGACAACTGAGAGGGGGAGGGTGAATCATTTTCTACTGTGCTTAAACAATTATGCCCATTTTAAACTCTTTACATAACTCTCAATAATGATCACAATAATGCAGGGAAGTAAGAAATAGAATATTCAACATCAATCACACACATGAAATATACAGAGACAAATATTTCTCGACTAAACCCATAAAGGGAAAAACCTCTTCTTCTTGATATGATAAGTAATATTTATTTTATGTACATTATCATTCTTATGAGCACCAACTCCTTTTGAGGCTACCACCTCTATTTTACAAGAAACAACCTGATGATAACACCAAATCTCTGGTTTCTCTAACACCCACTAGAAGGAAGCACCAACTCCCTGAGTGTTCCAACACCAACTAGATGGAAGAACCAACTTCCAGTTACACAGGGACCAACCTGTATAACAGAGAACACTATTTCTCCCTTGCACCACCCTACCACCTTGGTTTTTCTGGCTACAACCAGATGGAAGCTACAATTCCCTGTGTTCAAGCACCCACTTGAAACTCTAAGGACAAAAGTCCTCCCTAGCACCACCCTACCACCCTGAAATATAAATCTTTTCTTTTCATAAAATTATCACAGTGATACAGTATTGATCAATGGATTACCAACCTCATCACTGTTCTTCTACACTTCTCTTCTCTGCCTGCATCAATGTCTTCATTCTCACATCTTCTTGAGCTTTATGATCTTCTGATCTGTCTCTACATGCATAAATTGACTTTCTCTCTCTCTCTCTCATATATGCATCTCTGTTCTATGTCTTTCTTTTGTGCTTTATGCTCTGTGTATTGTTTCCATTCTATGTGCTATGCCTCTTCTGTGTGTTTCATCTGCTCCACACAACATGCTTCCACCCGCATGAATAAATCTCAATAGAAGCAACCATCTCTTCTCTGTTCTGCATATATTTATCATGCCAAGTCCTCTGCAAGATCATACACCTAACTCTTCATTCTCTCTGGCAATCATGTTGAGTCTGTTCTTCATCAGTGGCTGTTATCCTGAGATTATTTGGATTTTATGGTAGTTACAGTCTTCAACGCTTTTCCATCTGTCAATTGTCTCTATTATGAGTCTTCATCCTATTGGTAGTTACCTCGAGACTCTTCAGTTACTCTAGCGATCTTCCTCAAGCTCTTCAAATTATCTGGAGGTTATGCTTAGTGTGTTCATCATCAGTGGGCGTTATCTTGAGATTACTTGGCTTCTTTGGTAGTCAAAACTCTTCGTCTTCTCTGTTAGTTACAGCTAGTCATCTTTGGATTCTTTGGATTCTAAGCCCCTTCCTTCACGTGACCACCGACGGTGACCAAAAGCCTATTCAAAAGGCGCTTCCCGATATCGGTCTAGTGAGTGCCAGCTCTGTTTCTCGATATGACCTTGGGCAATGATCTCATGTGACCACACAATTGCGGAAGCGTCCAAAGGTGGTTTGAATCAAAATTCTTTTCTCCCCGCAATTTACCTCGAGCTTCCATGCATCCTTTCTCCAAAACCGTGGTTTCGATTGCGACCCGCTCAAGAAAAATTAAGACCCGAGCATGTTCTAGTCCCGTAATGTGATGGGACCGTCGATCTCATGATCTTGACGGTGCTCCTGAATGGACGGTTTAGATCTGTCCTTTCACGATATGTGGATCAGATCTAACCCCCCTAAATCAATGACTGATATTTACTTTGTGATCCGGGCTCTGGGAGTTTCAAATCTCAAACCCCGCTTTTCCCATACGCCAAACTTCGGGAGTTGACAAGCCACTGATGCGTGTCCCTCATCACATAAATGGTCCTTGTTCACTTTGATAATTTGACCTTTCAACCATATCAATGGTTCTGTGTCCCCTTTCTCAATCAACGGTCGAGATCTCCTTCGGTTGAAATCTCAAATCTCAAACTTTACTTCCCCTCGAAGTATGCGTATTACTGCCACGTGTCCTTGCTGATGTGGTCTGCCACATGTCCTTGTTGAGATGGTTTGTTGGCGTGGGTGAGACGTGTAGGCAGTGTAGTGGGGTGTGGAGGTAGAGTGCGAAAGTGGAGTGTGATGTGTAGCGAGTAGTGGAGTGTGATGTCGGAGCGTGAAGGTGGTATGTATGAGTCGTTTGGTGGTTTACTTGGAGGGGTGTTCATATGGTAAGTGGTAATGAGAGAGGGGGGTCCGAGTTAACATAAAGGTGACATGTATGAGGGTCCCACAAGGAAAATACTACCAACTCGAACCCCCGCCCATGGTTAAAGGCAAAAATCTCAGGGGGGTCCGATATGCCCTGTCGACCGTAGATCCGAGTCCCAGATTCTCGGTCGCTGAGATTAGCACGCCCTTTACCCAAATTATCCTATCCTTCCACTTTAGAATGATCTGATGACTGCAATCTTCTTCGGATGATCCTACGGTCGAGAACATATTTCATCTCTCCAGGTCTCCGAACTTCGGAGATTTCAAATCTCAAACTGACGCTCTGGATCAGACGACCCAAATTCACTTCGGACGATTTGACACTGGAGAAATTCTTCGGACGATCTGATGACTGAGATTTACTTCAGACGATCCAACGATCGAGGATTCATTTTGTCTCTCCGGGTCTCCGAAATTTGAGAATTTCAAATCTCAAACTGAATTCTTGAAGTGAGATTTTTTCTGAAGAGTAACCTCCTCACATATTTATACTCGAAACGAATGACGTTTGTTGGATCGGGATCTTAGATCAACGACCTGATCTGTCTGCGATGCAAATATTCTAACTTATCCTTTCCTTCCACTTAGAATGATCCAACGACTGACGAAAATTCACGTTTGATCTGATGGATGACAGGTATTCGGATAATCAAATTGTCAAATCTTTAGCCCTGTTTAACTTACCCTTCAATTAATTCGACCCGACGGTCGACGAATATTCAGGTGATCATGATATTAGATCTCATCCCTTGCTTATCATGTCCTTCCACTAATTCAATCTGACAGTCATCACATTTTCTCCAGATCCGATGGTCCACATTCATTTTAGATTTCGTGCTTCAGGTAATTCAACTTTCAAGTTGCCAATTCTTCTGAAGTGAGATTCCCTAAACAATAACCTCCTCGAAAATCCACTGGATCTAACGGTTGATGGTGTTTTTGATCGTGATACAATGACCACTGTCTCTCTTCTTCCTGAGCTTCTGATCTCTCCAACTTAGAAGATTTTCTAAGTGTTCACAGGTGTCGACCTTTTCTCCTCCTACGAGTCTGTCTCTTGGACCTTGTCTGCAATTCTGGAAACTACTATCTCTTATGATCTTTCTTGTTTCTGCATATTGTTCGCTTGTCCTCATGAGCTTATGCTTTTCCTGTAAAACATCAATGCTATTTTTCTTACCATCAATTACAAGCACACCCTTTCCTGGAAAACATGCCAACAAACGATATATTGAAGATCACTGCCCTGGCGTGGTGACCAGATGATGGCAATGTCACCCACAAAAACCTAGTGGAAATGAGAAGGTTGGCTTGTGATGAGACCCCCTTTATCTCAGACATTTACTTGGTTTGGTGAACAATATCATACCACTAGATATCCAAGGACGTGATAGGTCAGCTCGTGATGAGACCTCTTATCCTTCAACTAACCTTTTAAGCATTATTTATTATATTGTGGGTCCCCTTTACTTAAAGATAAATGTTTCATTACTTTCTTGGGTGATCCTTGGGAAAATCATATGGAAGTTTTGTACAAGGATTTTATCTTTTACCCAACATCAACCCCTCTGGGCCTTTAGCCCCTTCTTCCCATAAAATGAGGGACAACCCTTTCTTGAGTCAATACACCCTAAAACCCCAAGAGATAAGGAAATGGAGGGGAATAATGATTGAAAGTGTTAAGTATGGTTGAGAATGGTACAATGAATCATTAGGGGAGTTCCTAGTAGAAAACCCATCCCCAAGGAAGATCACTTACTAGGGCACAATGTCAACCACCAAGGTGAAGCAAGGAAAAAGGAATAATGTCCAAGCATACATCATGAAATATAGAGAAATCTAAGATACAACATAATCAAATGGCTTGAATATTGAAATGATGCTCACCATAATACTGACTTGTACCTCATGGAGAAAGGCCCACTACCTTCCGAAATCCATCTGGTGTGGTGGATGCCATCTACAAACCTGTGATCATATATGGTGGTGAGTGGGTTTTCCATCTGTGAAAAAGGGTATTGTTAGTCATGTAGTCTCTCGAAACTCCATATCTGCAACCTGAGGGCCTTGAGACATGATCTCCTTAGTTATCCACATAATGGGGATAACATCTGGCCCCTACTTGGGGACATGTGCTCATTGTAGAGTGCATGAAAGCCACAACATCTCCTGGTAGACATGTTCCTGCAAGGAAACATCAAATTGTCAAGTGCAGGATGGCCTACTCAGCCTTGTTCTCATATGATCATGATCAAAACCAACTAAGCTAGAAAAATAATTTTTTGACATTTTTTCAAAAAATTCTAAACTAAGCATGAAATCAATATGCAAGTAGAGAAAAATGAAAATGAGATGCATCTAAACTAACATGAGCAATCAATATGAAAATGCAGGGAAAAAAAGATGAATTACCTACTTAACTGGGGCCTTGGGGCCCTAAATATCACGTGATGGATGATGTCAAGTGAAGTCATACAACCAGTGCAACCATTTGATCATCTCATTGAAGTATATCCACTTGTGCTTAATCATATAATAAAACAAATATAAGTCAAGCACACAATAATCATGAGTATAAACACACATATAATCAATCATGAAATAAAACTCATGAAAATGGGTGGGAGGGAGGAAATACCACTGGAAAGAGAAACCATCATCTCTATCATCCCACCTAAAAGTGTAGCCACAATACTAATCAATCCATCTTTGAAGGGGGATACTATACATAGATAATGACTCATATACTGCTCCCTGAAGGCTAAGAAAGGCCAAGAGATCCAAATAAAACCCTATGATTTCCCAAATAGGAGGAAACGGGGTAAGGAACAACCTTAGAGAAAAACTCCTCCGTCAGACTCAGGGAATGTATCTTCTTTTTCTACAAATGCCTACCCAAAGTTTCAACATGAAAGTAATTTTGTTTGGTAGTATGGACCTCAGATTGCTTTGGGCGGGCCACAACATGGCGTTTATCAAAATTTGAGTATGGTGGTTAAAAATCATCTTGAAAACATTGTGTCAGGTCGTCCTCGAATGGATGGAACAAATCTGTAACCATATCATTGGGTTGGAACATATATGGATCATCTGACTATAAAAATAAATCCTCTGAAGAAATGCTTTCCATATCCTTTATTCGATATGTGCCTTCAATGTCATAGATAAGATCTTCGTAAAAAATGAAGCAACTCAAATCCCATCTGCATCTCCCAATCTGTATGAAATCATCAATGTCACCGTCAAGTGTATCTGTGGGTTGTTACATGATTTCATATGCATCATATAAGATGATTACCTCTTCACAAGATTGGATAACTTCATCTTCTTCTAAAGGGACAATAGAGGGCAATGTCTTGTTCATGTCTTCTGCAGGAGAAACCTTATCGAGATCCTTTTGGCAATTTTCTTCATTTCCACTATCATGGAACAAAGCATCATAAAAGTTCTCAAAAGTATTATAACTCATCATATTCTCTTCTTGATGTGTAGGAGGAGCAGAGGTCTCGATGTCCTCATTAAGTGGAAGAGAAGATAATTCATCTTCATCATATGTCTCATCCGGATCTTCTTCATCATGATCTTCGTCAATATTTTCTTCATATATGGTCTCATCATCGATCGAAAAACCTTCTTGGAAAAGAGTGTGTTTGAGCTCTTGGAAAGCATCTTGCAAACTTTGAGTAGCTGGCTGATATTTCCTGAGAAATTCTTCAATGAGATTTGTAGAAGAAGGAATACTCTTTGTATCACACGAGTGTGCAATCCAATCCTTTTGACTTGATTCCAGTGATTTTTTCATCAACACATCTTCATGTACCACATTTAATTTGGATGCATACTTCATATAATTCATGACATGGGTGTTTGTTAGAGTTGGATCACCATCAAATTTGGGGCAACTTGCTCTCCATTTTGTTGGACAATGACTTGGATAGCCAAGGACATTCTGAACATCAAGAGAAGGATACACATTATGGAATTCTCATGGTAATTCCTGTGAGGCCATGGTTCCATCACTTAGGGTAATACCTCAATGGAGTTGCCAGATGAGCTCAAGGCTCATCAAGGGATGAAAGGGGAAGAAGGGAAAAGTGGGTTCGTGGAAGGTGGAGTCACTAGATGAAATTCAAGGTGAGCTCATCAAGGAAAAGGGAATGGGAACGTCCCTTAGGTGGAGTCGCCAGGAAAGATAAGGGAAAGGCTTTGTGATAACTTACCAAAGTTTCATTAGGGTACAAAGAAGATTCAAAATATTCCCCGGAAACGACACCAAAATGTTATAGTGCAAGTTATAGGTTGGGAAAATCCTAACCCAACCACAAAGCAAGTGCTACAACTTGGGAATCCTACACCAAATGTCACCTCGATGTAGGTCCCACACTTCAAGGGAGACTATGTCACTCTAGGGAGGCGATCTCGGTGTCCCTAGGGGGATTGATACAAAGACAAAGAGAAACGGAAGTGAAGCCCCTAGAGGTCAATTCTAAGTGGAATGAAAGGTGGGAATAGATGCCTTGTAAGTCAAGTGATTGTTGCCCCATAGTTATAGTACTTCTCCGAATGATTGTACCTTCCCAAGACACAAGGAAATCCAACTTGCAATGGTATATGTTAGTATGGATCAACAACTTAATCTTTATGTTCCTAATTTGCAGCAGTAGATGACAGTTTGTATCAACAAATAAAACATCTAAATCAACATACAAATATATGAACTAGTTAAGTAAATCAAAATCAAGATTAGCAATGAATATAGGTTGAAAAATGAGACTTAAGAAGCAAGAGAAAATGGTTGTTGTAAACATGTATTTTCGGCAGAAAATTGCAGACTTATGGCTGTATAATTCAATGCCATGCAGCAGAAAAATCAACCATGGAAAAGTGCCAAGAACTAGCTCAAAAGGTGCGCCCCAGTTAGTAGAGTAAGTGAGCAAAATTTAGGGGCTAGTCTAGGGTTAGTTTAGGAGTTATGGCTAGTAGTTTATCTAGGTTAGATCAGCCCTAATGGATGTAGGTTAGGGTTTGTAACAGAAAGAAAATTAATGGGAGAGAGGGGATGCCCTAGTAGGGGAGGACTCCTATCAATGAGGCAAACCAACTTCAAGCAAGAAACTTTTCAAAAGATAAAAAATTGTGTTTCCCAAGGCAATGATTTTATATCTCCAATGTAAAAAAAGTATCACTAATTCCTTTACTATTGGGTTAATGGATTCAAATAAGAAAATAGATATAGAAGCTACCTCCTTGGGGGTGTAAGCCGTTTTACTTCCCAAGGCAAGTTTCTCTAGCTAGGGTTTAAGCTAATAGGGTGTATGCCCTTATACTTCTCTTAGAAAACCATTGTATAATCAATGAGATGAAGCATAAAATGATGAAGAATATGGTGGGGGTGTATGCCCTTATAATTCCCACCTAGCTCTTAGCATAACAATACTTGACTTGAAAAAATGATAGCATAATAGTAAAAGACCATACCAAGATCAAGAGAAATGGCAAGATAATCCACCATAAGAGATAGAAAACATCATCCAAGGCTAGCGCTAGACTTCCCCCAACCATTCATCAATATATAGCCATAAACAAGAGCTAAAAGAGACAATATTTTCAAATATAGAGAAAATTTCAGATCAAGTCCTCTCACAATGAGGGAGAGTTATGTTAAAATGAGATCTTATGATCTCTTATTTATACAAATGTCACCAAGGTGACTTGTTCACAGATTAAGAGGTAAAATGAAATATTAGGGGTCAACAACCCTAATCTTTCCCCCTTTACAAAGTAATTCATTTAAAATTCACTTTTGCACATAAGAAAACCCTAATTTTAGAAGGATGTCTCCCCTTTAGGGGACACTTTACCACTTTGAAGAAGTCATTGGTGTTGGATAAGAATGGGTAGGCCTCTAAAGGCCACATGTCAAGAATATAAACACTCTCATCATGGTGAAGACCCTCTTCTCCTCAAAACTTCCACGTGTCAAATGAGTGGCACCTCACCACTATGCCCTAGCCCCCCAAGCATGACGTCAAGCTAAAAAATAAGATGTTTTTCCCCTCATGGGAAAATCATTTGGAAAGTGAGGGATGGGATATGTTGTCTAAGTCATCATCAAGGCCTTCCAAGTCTGATCTCTCTCATCTGGCATACAGGCCTCTGAAATCCAACATGTGGGCTTGTAGCCCCATGGAATCCCAAGCTAGGCTTGTTCTCCCAAAACTGTCCACCAACTAGGTCTTGCAAAGACAAATGAGCACTCCCTCCAAGGATCTCAAATCATAACATCATGATAAGTGAATCCAATCAATAAATAATCCATCTATGCATGTGCATTAGAGATCACTATATCAAACAATTAACTGCTCAAAGACACTATGCGAGTTGTCAAGCTTGAGTATGGGAGAGTTGACGAGGTTTCCTATTGGGTAGAGCTTACTATAGGTCAAGGAGAGTTTCCAAGAGATACCTATCTAATCCATGTAAAGTGGATGAAGTGGTTGGGTTCAAGACTCAATGGGCATATGGCTTATGACATACAAGGGGTCGTAGTGTCTCATTCATGGGTGCCTTTGTAGAGGGTATGTGGTACCTTCATCCACAATGCATTTTTCCCAGGCCCATCAATTGCATTTTATCTTTATTTCTTTGTATTTTCTTCCAATATAGCATAAGGAGAGATTGAAGGTCATTGCCCTGGTGTGGTGACCATATGATGGCAATGTCACCCACAAACACTTAGTGGAAATGAGAAGGTTGGCTCGTGATGAGACCCCCTTTCTCTCAACCATGTAACTGAGATCCATTGCCTTGGTTTGGTGACCAAATGATGATAATGTCATACCACTAGATATCCATGGACATGATAGGTCGGCTCGTGATGAGACCTCATATCCTTAAACTAACCTTTTAAGCATTCTTTATTATATTGTGGGTCCCCTTTACTTAAATATAAGCATTTCATTTCTTTCTTGGGTGATCACTGAGCGAAGCATCTATAATTTTTATACATGATTTTTATCTTTTACCCAACATCAACAACTCTAGGCCTTCAACCCCTTCTTCCCATAAAATGAGGGACAACCCCTTCTTGAGTCAATACACCCTAAAATCCCAAGAGATAAGGAAATGGAGGGGAATAATGATGGGAAGTGTTAATTATGGTCGAGAATGGTACACTGGCTCATTAAGGGAGTTCCTAGTAGCAAACCCATCCCCAAGGAATACCACTTACTAGGGAACAATGTCAACCACCAAGGTGAAGCAGAGAAAATGGAATAATGTCCAAGCATACATCATAAAATATAGAGAAATATAAGATACAACATAATCAGATGGATTGAATATTGAAATGATGCTCACCATAATACTGAATTATACCTCATGGAGCAAGGCTCATTGCCTTTTGAAAGCCAACTTGTGTAGTGGATGTTATCTACAAACCTATGACCATCTATGGTGGTGAGTGGGTTTTCCATCTGTGCAAAAGGGTACTGTTGGCCATGTAGTCTCTTGGAACTCCATATCTAAAACCTGAGGGCCTTGAGACATGATCTCCTTATTTTTCCAAAAAATGGGGATAACATTACCTATGGTGAGGGTTCAGTGGAACCAGTTGACCAAGAAGAAACCGAAAGTCTTCCCTCCAGCCTTACCCTTTTGGAAACATGAATAACTATCAAACTATGAATGCATGTATCTTTCCTGCAAAAAGGTTCTGACTTGGCTATTTGTTTTGATATGGCTGTACCTTAGGTCGATCTATGTATTACTTCCATCTCTCAATCGAATCCTACATTCTCTGATGACATGTGCTCCACTGCTTGATAAAACAAGTGAATCTTCTGGCTGGCCCAACACTATCAAATCCTGATAGTTCCTCCTGGTGGAAATAGCCAGGAGAATGAATAGACCACTCCTACTATTGCGGCTAAGAAAACTCACACTTTACCCATCTCTTTTCCAAAAAATGAAGTTTCCTTGCTCCCTACTTCCTTTTATAATATTTCAAGTGATTCCCATTTGAGGCATGGCGACGAGACATGGGTGTTGTTATCACTGTCCTTCTTGGCTCTTTCTAGTTTCAAAAGACACCTCCATTATTATTTATCCAGGGTCTGTATGATTTTGCGTGAGATGGTGATCTATGTTTTCTTTCTGCCCTGTAATCTCCCACATATGTTTGGTATATATACTCATAATACATGTATCTTGCATGTCTCGTATGACCTAGGATATGGTTGTTGTTCCTCAAGTCCTAAGCATGAAAATCATATTTTGACTCCTTCATTGATTACTTCATTGGTCCTTCAAAACTTGAAAATCCAAAAATAATTATTATCCTTCATACTTCGCTAACTAAGTTGATCTAGATATGTCCTCTCCCTATATGACATTTCTTGTACTGTATGGTACTTCTTTCACTCCATAGGGATTTTATGCGCATAAGAGATCAAGTTGGGTGATACACATATAAGAGAAGTCCTGTCACTTATTGTCAGTAAGCACGCTGGAAGTATACATGTGCGAGTAGGATTGTGGTACTTAAGTTGATGCTTGATGAATAACGAACCATGCATTTCGTGGAGAATTCATTAAATAAATTCATGGGTTGTAGGGTTTCAAGATCACAGGGTTTCATGTGTTAGTGTTCAGACAGGGGAGAACCCGTGAAAGTTTTCTCGCATAGATTCTTCTAAAAAGGGATTGCAGTATGCAAGTTCGTGGTTAAATATTTGACTGGTCGGGCACTCACAAATAGGTTTTTGTAATATTCCAGATATAAAAAGTATGCAGAACATAAATAAATAGCTAGAAATGGTAGATGAACAACAATATAACCATAATAAAACCACAATAATACCAAAATGATACCAGAATAACACCAGAAAGAGAACTTTGATTACTGAGAGGAATTTTCAATTGCCTCTTTGAGGGGGAAACCCCCAGCAGAGCAGAGCTCTATTAAAATAATATCCAAGACAAGAGTTCTCATACCCTCGAATCCTATTTATACTAAATATGTCTATCAAAAGAACCATCTAGAGGAAGATCCTTCTAGAATCAAAAGCTTCTATTAGGTTGATTTAGATTGGAGTTATTCTTCCTTATTTCTATGCCTTATTAATATTGACCTTTATTACATGGAAATATATTATTCTACCTACATGAGGGGTTAGGTCCCTAACATGTCCTCCCCCTTAAAAGAAACCTTGTCCTCAAGGCTTGAGATGGGGAAATTGCTGCAGAATCGTAACTGGTTCCCAAGTGACATCTGCTGGAGTTGTATCTTTCCACTGGACAAACACTTCCTTGATGGTTCGTTGACATAGCCAACACTCACGCTAGTCCAAAACTGCTTGTGTTTCTAGCCAAATGGATCCTTCTTCGTCCAACTCGGGAAGGTTGGTTTGAGTTTGGAACTTAGTTCCAATCACCTTCTTTAAACAGGAAACATGAAAACAGGATGGAGCTTAGAATGACTGGCAAAATATAACTAATAGGCCACCTATCCCACGCGCTTGAGAACGGTATAAGGACCATAAATTTTGGGCGCCAGTTTCTGACAATGGTCAGCCTTGAGGGAATTTTGCTTGTAAGGTTGCAGTCGAAGAAACACCTGATCCCATTATGCAAATTGACATTCAGAGCGACCTTGATTTGCTTGTTGCTTCATGTGATTTTGGGCCATGACCAAATTCTCTTTGAGGGTACAGAGAACAACCTCTCGAACTGTAAGTGTTTGTTCAACCTCTTGGACCTTCTAGACACCTGGAAAATATGAGAGAACTGAAGGTGGATTTTGTCCATATACCACTTCAAAAGGAGTCATGCACGTAGCTGTATGGTATGAAGTGTTGTACCACCATTCAATGAGTGGTAAGCATTGAGCCCATTGATTCTACCTTTCTGATGCAAAACACCTCAAATATGTTTCCAAACATTTTTTGACAACTTCAGTTTCAACATCAATCTGGGGATGATAAGCTATGCTGAGATGCAATTGGGTGCCTTGTAGTTTGAACAGTTCTTGCCAAAAATTACTGGTGAAATTTGGATTGCGATCAGAAACAATAGAATGCAGCATGCCATGAAGCTTGAAGACCTGATCCATGAAACGTTGAGCCACAATGGATGCTGTAAATGGGTATTGAAGAGCACATAAATGAGCATACTTGGAAAGATGATCAACTACCACCATGATGACCAATTTATTGCTCAATTTAGGTAGGCCTACAATAAAATCCATAGAAATATCCCACCAAATAATAGGTGGAATCGGAAGCGGTTGTAGTGTGCCAGTAGATTTGACTATTTCACCCTTGTTGCGTTGACACACATCACATTCAGCCATAAAATTACGAATGTCATGTTTCATACCCTCCTAGAAAAAGGAATGTTTGACCATGTCATAGGTGTTGGTAAACCTCGAGTGCCCAGCTGTGGGTGTAGCATGAAGCTCAAAAAGTACTGTGGATTTAAGTTTTTACTATTTACTTAAATACAAACGACCTTTGTATCGAAGCTCATCATTGAGCCAAGAGTACCCTAGGGAAACTGGAGAATTGGACTACAATTGTTGTATCAGATGGAAACTTTTGGGATCGTGTAGCCATTCCTGGTGAACAACTTGGAGCTAATCTAGTACAATGATAGAGAGAGAAAAAATGGACCCTTTATCTTCATATTTTCTGGAAAGTGCATCAACAAACACATTGTCTTTGCCTTTCTTGTAAATGATCTCATAATCATATCCAAAGATCTCAGTTACCCATTTTTGTTGCTCGGGGGAGGAAAGGAATTGTTCCATAAAATACTTGAGGATTTGATGATCTGTCTTAATTTGTAAGCGTTTCCCCAATAGATAAGGGGGTCAAAGATCCACAACATGTAGAATAACCAACATTTCATTTTCATATATTGATTTGCCCACATTTCTCTCAGACAATTGTTTTCTAGTAAAGGCCAAAGTTCGACCCTCCTGCATAAGGACAACACCAATTCCTTTCTCGGAAGCATCACATTCCAGGACAAAGGTATTTGTGAAATTAGGAAGGGCCATAACTGGAGTGGTGCACATGGCCATCTTCAAGGTTTGAAAATCTTGAGTAGCTGTTGGAGTCCAAGTGAAAGAATTATTTTTAAGGAGTGCGGTAAGAGGTGCCACAATCTTTCCATAATTCTTAACAAACTTGCGATAATAACCTGTTAAACCCAGAAACCCCCACAATATTTTGAGAGTCTTTGGGTGAAGCCAAACTTGCATAGCTTCAATATTTTTAGGATCCACCCTGACACCAGCCTTGCCAACAAGATGACCCAAGTACTCGACTTTTGAGGCACCAAAAGCACATTTAGATTGTTTGAGGAAAAGTTGGTGCTGAGAGAGTAGATGGAGAACTCAATCCACATGATCAAGATGGGATGTCCAGGTTTTGCTGTAGATGAGGATATCATCAAATAAAACTAAGACAAAATGACAAAGAAAAGGATGGAAGACATGATTCATGAGGCTCTGGGAAGTGGAGGGAGAATTACACAAGCCAAAGGGCATGACCAAAAACTCATAGTGGCCCTCATGAGTTCTAAAGGAAGTCTTAGGAATGTCTGCCTCTTTCATACGGATCTGGTGGTAGCCTGAATGAAGATCAAGTTTAGTAAAGAACTGGGCACCACTTAATTCATCCAAGAGGACATCAATGACAATAATGGAAAATTTGTCTTTAATGGTGAGTTTGTTGAGGGAGCGGAAGTCAGGACACATGCGCCAAGAACCTTCTTTCTTAAGGACCATGACCTTAGGAGAAGAGTAGGGTCTCGTACCAGGGTGGATAACACCTGTGTTGAGCAGTTCTTGAACCATTTTATCAATTTCATTTTTTTGGGAAAAGAGGTGACGATAGGGACAAATATTGGGAGGAAGGTTTCCTGGGAGAAGGGGAATGGAATGATCGTGAACACCATGGGAAGGAGGGAGTCCCTGAGGAGTGGAAAAAACCACTTGGTGTTTAGAGAGGATGGCTTGCAGGTCCTGTGACACAGAGGGTGTCTCAGTTGCTTGTATGGCATGGAGTTGGGCAATAATTCCAGAATGACCTTTTTTGAGCATATTTTCCATGCGATGGGAACTAATGATCTCCGGGGAACCGACGATGATGCCTTGGAACTTATATTGTTGGCCCTCCTAGTCGAATTGCATGGTTAATTTCTTAAAATCCATGAGAATGGGACCCAAAGTCCTTAGCCATTTGACACCCAACACAATGTCACATCCACCCATGTAGATATAAAACACATGATATTTCAGGTGGCAGTCACCAATTTGGAGACACACATTTTCACAATGCCCTCCACATTTCATGGATCCACCATTGGAAATCATGATTTATAAATTATTGACTGCACAGATACATAAATTAGTTTCTTGGGAAATGCGGCGATGAACACAATTATGGGTGCTTCCACTATCAATAAGAATGATGACCTTCCTATGCTTAATGTAACCAATTATCTTGAGGGTTTGGGGTGTAGAGAAGCCAGTGAGAGCATTTATGGAAATGACCGATTCTACTTCGGGAGGGTCTGAGGAGGGGTTATGTCAGTGGGTTCAGGCGAAACAGAGACAAGGGGAGACTCAACATCCTCTTCTAAAACATCCTCTTAGATTTCCATAAAAATATTTTGTTCCTTACACTTGTGTCCCAAAAAATATTTGTCATCACAATTATAATAAAGGCCTTTGAGTTGGCGTTTAGCCCTTTCGGCCCTGGTCAATTTCTAGATCTTTAGTGGGGGTAGAAGGAGGAGTGGGAGTTATTGGTTTAGTTCAAGGAATAAAGGAGTGTTTTCTATTTTGAGAAGAGACAACTTGTTGTGCTTCCTTAGCTCTTTTAGTAGCATCCACCCAACTCTGAGGCCAAGCCATGAGGACATGAGCACGAATCTCATCCTTGAGGCCACTGATAAAACATTCTCAGAAAAAAGCATTAGACATGCCCTCTGTACAAAAAACTAGTCTCTCAAAAGCAACTATAAAGTCTTCCACGGTGCCAGATTGTTTCAAATTTGTCAAATGACCTAAATGGTTGGTGGATCAGTGTCAAAGAATTCATAAATATATGCCACAAAGTGTGTCCAAGACACATACCCTTGGAGTACATTTTTTCTCCATTGCCACCATTGCCAACGTTCTTGATCTAGATGGAGAACACCATACCAGAGTTTGGCCAACTCATCTGTAATTCCATACAAAGAGAAATAATGTTCCATTTGAGTTACCCAGCGAGTGGGATCCAATCCATCAAATTTGGTCACATCCACACGTGGAAGGCGTAGGTCACGCTGAAAGTGATGGGGATGAAAATTTTGGGAATGAGAGGAAGTTTCACCTTCAATATGCAAAGGTGGGCCATATATAGAAAGATTTGTAGGGATATGCAGCTTGACATAGATCATCGTAGTGACAGATTCAAGCTGGGTAGTAATGTCTTGTTTGAGATCGTCTTTGAGTTCCGTGATTGAGGCGATGATGGATGAATGCATATTTTGATTAATGGTGGAAATATTGGCACTGAGTTGTTGCGCTTCTTGTTGGGTTTCTGTGAAATTAGAGTGTAAGGTAGTGAAGCGAGCTTCCAAGTCTTGGCTACGGGTATGGGCCATGATGACAAGGGAACACGAAAATGGATGGGTGGGACCACAAAAAAAATGGGTTATGGGTGAAGTGTATCACAACGATCAGGGTGACGAGTGGAATCCAAGGGGGTAAATCCAAAATAAGGGTGTTGGAAGGGGGTTCGGTCCACAAGAAAAAAAATTTGCTGAAAAATGATAGGTATGACTACGATAAGGGCGAAGAGATAAATCCAATGGACTAGGTCTCAAATAATGGTGCCAATAGGATCCAAATTTTTTATTTTTATTTTTTATTTTTACTCCTGCAAAGTTATACTCCGATCTAGAGAATACTGCATTGATGAAATGCCCAAATGTTTAACAGGAATAAATGTGTATAAATTTCGCAACTCGAATGCAGGAGACATAGTTGCACCACAATAGATATTATCTGTTCTATTTTTGTTTTCATCCCAAGGGTTAAGTATTCAAGGGTTCTACAAAAAAGGGTTTTCCCTATGCTATAGCTCTCTGATATACGTGCGAGGTCCAACAATAGTAATCGACCCAATATTTTAGGGCACCAACTTAGGAGGCTATACTGTCCCCTTAGATGTACTACCTGACTACCCAGGTACTAGATACTATATTCCTGAGTGTTTTTCTCGGTGACACTATAGAAGTCAGGTGACCGATCGGTTTATCTATGGAGGGCTTAAGGAGATCTAGGCCGATCCGTATATAGGTGTTTTCTGATGCACTACCACTCAAAGGGGTACCAACAGGGGTTACAAGGGTGGCCAATAGATGTGTTCTTAAGTACCACTTTTATTTCCTGTGTGTATGAATCCCCGACTGTGGGTTTATGCGTGTAACGACATATATCTGTAGCTTAAAGATGTCAGAATACGTCTCTACCCTAAAAAAAAGTTACCCACAATTTTCTTCCAAGGAAGGTGCTCTGATACCACTTGTAATATTCCAGATATAAACAAGTATGCAGAACATAAATAAATAGCTAGAAATGGCAAATGAACAACAATATAACCATAACAACCCCACAATAATACCAAAATGATACCATAATAACACCATAAAGAGAACTTTGATTATTGAGAGCAATGTTCACTTGCCTCTTCGAGGGGGCAACCTCCAGCAGAGCAGATCTCTATTACAATAATATCCAAGACAAGATTTCTCATACCCTTGACTCCTATTTATACTAAATATGTCTATCAAAAGAACCATCTAGAGGAAGATCCTTCTAGAAGAGGAAGCTTCTATTATGTCTTCTTACATTGGACTTATTCTTACTTATTACTATGCATTATTAATATTGACCTTTATTACATAGAAATATATTATTTTACCTACATGAGGGTTTACGTCCCTAAAAATTTTGTTTGTAGATGTTATACAATTATTTTCCACCTGATCACTTGATGGGAATCATCTAGAGGTTAGCAATATGAAGCACTGAATTATACCACTTTTCCCCTGAATTTGCAGTACCTTTTTTCCTGTTCATTGGTTGTCCCTTTACATCCTTTGACCAATATTTATGGTCTCTAGTTTTCCCTTTACAACCCGTGACCAATATTTCTGGTCTCTACTTGTCCTCTTTCAAAGGGCAACAGGTCACTCCTTGCAAGAATGTAAGGCGTGACCAGGTCTATTACTCCCTATTTAGAATTATTTTCCATGAGATGAGATCAAACCTCAATTTTTTTGTGGTTCGACCTCGAGAAGCTTGTTATCTTGGGAATCTATATCCTATCTAGATTAACGTTTTATATTATCTCTATTATCCTATATATTGAGTATTTCTCATGGGAAAAGGGACAGAGAAAGGAGAAAAAAAACTTATACTAGCGGTTTGATTATAGATCTTGGGAAAGAAACATGGGAAAGGACTCCATCAACTTCCTTGATTGTAAGTTGTAAGCCATTTGTTTCATTAATAGAAGATGTACAATATTTCTCCCTTTACTTGATTATATGTAATTGCTATAATTTTTTTAGGGAATTGATATTCTTATGTTATGTCGCTAGATCTATTATCCATTTATACATGATTAGTTTGATCTTATGAAATGTTTCTTTGTGTCTCTATGTGTGCAAATCCATGTTGGTAAGAATGAAGGGCATCTTCGAGAAAGATAACAATTAAGGAGTGTGCAGGGACAACCATCATATCACCGGGTAAACATTTCATTCCATCAACTCGTAGATTATTTTCATGTATAATTTAGATCTAGGAAAATCTACTGCTTGCATCTCTATTATGTCTTAGGTTGTTGGTGTATAAATATTCTTAGTATATTACACTCATTTATATGTCAATTTGATATTCTTAATCGAAAGAGTTGTTAAAATATATGTGCCGAGAACAGGTAACTTATCTATGTCTGTTGTATCTAGCTCAAGCAGGAAATAATTAATAACATAATGCTCTGTTTCTAGAATTTTTGAATGCTTCACACAACTTTAAACTCAGAAGATAAAACTGATAGAAAAACTCTCAAACAATCACTCAATTGAAAGGCTCTTGCTTAGATGACAAGTATGTTCATTACAAGCTCATGAAATGAAGAGATGAACTTAAGATCTTGTTCCCTGTAGCAATTGAAAATAGTAATCAACAATCCACTTTATTCACTCTTAGACATAAATCAACCATAATTCTATTCAATCCAATCAAACCTTCTTTAGTACAGGAAACAACCAACATGATTGAGAGACTTCATTATATGGAACATGAAGGTAAGAGATGAAGTCTTATGGTTCCTGTACCTACTAAGAACACCATAATTACAAACTTAAAACAATAGCATTCGCTTGCTTAACAATCCCACACATCAAACTCTTATCAATTAAATGTTAATCTACAGAAATTGAAAGGGAACTATCTACTCTATCCAATATCTAATTAATCACACCGATTCAAATCAAGTGACTTTGTACTGAACTTAAAATGCATTTGAAATCATTTACAACACACAACTGTTAAATGTTCACACTCACACACTCACACAATCACACAAAAACATGTACAGGGACGTTTACCTTGGTTGGGGTGGTGGGCCCTTTCCAAACAAACAAGGTACCTCTAAAGAGATAACATACTAGAATGCTTTACTCATGCTCATGAATTTCACAAAAGATCATTTGTATTCCTTCAATTTGTCGATTGAATAAAAAATTCAACATTTCGTACAACATGACAATATGTATCATTCTTTGCTTGCTACTTGCTTCATTACATCATTATTCATTACTTTCTATTGTCTATACAACATACCGTATAAAGAATGTGAGTTGTTACTACCAAGATCTAAAGATAATTATCAAATGGTTTTAAAATATTACAATTGGCAATTCATATCAAATCTCTAGGGATGGACTTCATCCTCATGACATGAAGTGCATGAGTGATGAAGTCTATCGTGATCTCAAAAACTACTTCAAGAGACTTCTATCCAACTGAATTCTTGGAATCTCCATCAACATACTCATTCAACATGTAAATCCTATAGAAAGGGGTTTAGCACTGGATGAACAGAGTCATGACCATGGGTACCAGATCAGGCACAAAGGTAGTACCGAAACAGGCATAAGACTGGTACCGGATGAGGTGCTAAGTTGAAGGTACCAGATGTGGCATTGAGCTGGTGGTACCGGATGCGACGCTGAGTTGTCATGGTACCAGATGCGACGTTGTTTTGGTACCCGAATAAACATTGAGCGGGTAGTACCAGAAGAAGCGTTGTGGAGTACTGAAATAGGTGGAACATCGGTACTGGAATAGGTGGAGCATTGGTACCATATCTAGCGGAGTATCGAATCCAACGGAGTACCGGATCACGCTATGGTTGCAATACCAGATTAGTGAATTACCATATGAAGCTGCTTAAGAGTCAAAGTGATTAGGAACATACATAATCAATCATTTAATCGAATTTAATCAAGAAAACTAAAAGAATCGTGCCTTAACATAAGTTACCTCTCTATGCACATGGACAAGGTCATGAAGTGGATTTGTGGAGGAAACGTTCAATTATATACACATATCATAGGTAAAATAGGCTCAGATAGAGGGTAATATAGGATACTAGAAGTGTCAAAATGGAGACTAAACATTTCCCCCATGCTAAATTCATTTCATGCCCTCATGCAACAACATCAAAACTGATACTCAAAATTTTGCAAAACTGAACCATTCCCCATCATTTCTCTGGCTGTAGGATGTTAAGACCAGAAGCTTCACTCCTAAGTTCCTTCTTAATCACCCTGGTGTATTGGATCAAATGTAAAACTTTGTTGAGTTTAGTAGAGATCTCTTCTTGTGCATCATGTAACCTTAGGTTACATTCTTTTAATTGTGCATTCTCTGCCTTAAGGTGCCTATCCAACACTTGGTACTCTGTAACTTCTTGTTTCAACTTATCATTATGTTTTGTGAACTTCCCAATTTTCATTATCAACTGTTGTTTGCTCAAATAATTGTCAGGATCAGATGTGGTTGTTTTTCAATCACCTCCTCTTGGGCTTCCTTATCCTTTCTTAGACCTCTCAAGGTTTTTGTCACCAACCCCTCGGTCTCACTAATCATAGATCCATAGCCACTTTCTTTCTCTGGAGAATTCAGAATATCAATAGGATCTTCTTGAAGAGAAGGCACATGTGGAACTGTTGTCTACTTGGCCATGCTTTTGGTGGTCCTTCGTATAGGAAGTGGGACTTCCTCAGATTTGCTGATAGGGGTGGAAGTCTTCTCAAACAACTTCCTCTTCTTCATCTTAATAACAGTTATAGACCTGAAAACTTTTTTATCTTGTGTCGATTTGATTTTCAACTTGGAGGACCGAAGTGTGGGTTCTGGAGTTTGCCTTTGCTGAACATTCCCTATTTCCACTCTGGAGGATTGAGGTGTAGGCTATGAAATTTTTTTCTTTCGAGCCTTCCTCATTTTTAGCTTCCCCTTACTTCCACTTGTCATTTTAGGAGTTTATTCCAACTCACTAATCGTTTCTTGATGAGACACAATAACTGCTTCAGGGGTCTTTTCCAACTCCTTAAACAATTCTTGAGGGATCTCAACAATTGCCTCGACGACATCATGTGAAACTTCTTGTTGACCTGTCTTCTTCCTCTTTCACTTCTCACTTTGTGGCAGTTGATCTTTAGGACTCGAGGTTGGACTAGGTACTTTAGACTGGGCAGGATTCTCCTTCTTAGATGTAGTGGGATCTTCTAGGATTCGTTCTGCTAACACACCCTTCTTTTGACCCTTTTTCTTGCTCTGAATGTTGAGTTCATGGGTATTTTCCAATTTGCTAGCTAGATCTGGTGATAACTCAATGGTTTCTTTAGGAGCACTATCTAATCGCTCACCTAGCTTAGATTCCTTCCTCTTCTGTCTTTTAGCTTTTGGAATCAAGGTTGGACTTATTTTCTGAGATTGGGAGGCTTTCTTCTTTCTAGATGTAGTGGTTTCCTTCACATTAGACTTATCTTTCTATAATTCCTCAATAGGCTGGGATGAGATGGGTGTAAAAGTGGCTTATTCACCCCCTAATTTCTTCCCTTTTTCTTTCTTTGCCTTTCTGCTGGACCCCTCACGTTATATTTATGTTTCCTGTTCCTCTACAGATTTTGACATTACTTCCTTAGCAAAATTTTGTTGGAGTAGTTGCTTCCAACTACTACCTTGTGTCCTCAAGGCATGGACAACCAAAAGTTTCATTAGGCCATGGTGATGGAGGTTGGTTTCAGGTTTCTTGGAAGCTGAGTTCACTCCTCTCACCATTTTATTTAAACTCATCCATATGAAGTGAGGAAAATCAATTTGTGGCCCTCCTTCAAAATGTGACAAAAGTTTCAAATGGTATAGGAAGGTTACTGCATACCTCCCCTCGCAGGTGAGAAATATATACAAACTAATGAGCATCATCTAATATTCTTCTTTGATGAAGCTCCGAGGAATGCCCTTAGTCCAATTGGGGTATTGATGTTCTGGCCTGAGAAATTTTTGACAAAGCTTCCTGTTAATGATCACCCCCTTTAAGTATTTTTCTCCAGATGAAGGGAGGCCTGTAGAATCTTCTATGGTGGCCTATGAAATTGTTAACTTCATATCTCCAAACTAAACACTTTCTCCATCATATGTCTACGCAAAAGAAAGAGAGTCTCCTTCGTGATAGCCTTTAAACTTCTCCAAAAATGGGACCCAGTCGGCCTGTTCAAATATTTCCTTGCAAGCTTGATATTTTGGTGTTTCTCTGTATAACTGGAACACGGGATTATGCCTGTCGACCCCCATGCTAGCTTAAAACAATTCTTAAGGCATATGAGGCATAGAACAGAGGATCGAGGGTTGAGTACCGGATCAACACAGATCGTGATGGAGTACCAGATCAATGCAGACCATGATGGAGTATTGGAAGAGGATAAGTATGAAAAATATACAAAGGAACAAGATCACAATATAAATGCAGGTGGTGTGATAGTAGAAATGGTAAATAACACTCATTTGGATGGAAAATCCATCTAAAGGAGTGTTTATAAATTAAGATTCAGTTTACAACGGTCACATCTAGGGTAATGATGACAAGGTAAGACAGGTCGAATTCATGAATTACTTATAGACTCGTATGAAAGTTGGTGTCATACCATATTCACGGGAGTGTTGGATAATGATGACAAGAGATGTGGTCGTTATGATCGGAACTCACAAGTATGAAATCGTATGATGTCATCGGAATCATAGTTTGACATGCATAAAGATGCGGCTTGAGTCATTCATATGGCATGATATTGAATCATGGGATTATGAAGTTTCTCTACCAGATAAATGAAAGGCATGAAATTGATCGTGTTAGAGACACAATTATCTCGTACTCTCAACTTTTTGGGTATATAGGAATGTTTTCTTCACAAGGAGATGTAGACGAGGACTTACAAAATTTCATGGTAGGGAGTGTGCCATAATTTGAGAGTAACCACATGTTTAATACATAATTAGTCTAATTCCTTAATAAAACGAAAAAATGTTGAGTTTATACGTCCTATTACTTGAAACACTTAAATCGAGCAACAAAAACTTGAATATAAGATAAGGACTACGAACACCTTATTACCAGTACTAGATCACCTTAGTACCGAATGAAGGCAGAGTTTTGATTAGTACCAAAATAGTGCAAACCTTCTCCTTTCGTATCAGATGAGCACATAGGTGACCATCAATATCAAATGAATACAATTTTTTTCCCAATACCAGATGAATGTAGACATCCTCCCACAATATCGGATGGACACAGAGTTATACCTAGTACCGAATGAACGTAGACCTCCTTCGATAGTACTGGATGGATGCAGAATTTTACCCAGTACCGGATGAACGCATACATCCTCCCATAGTACTAGATGGATGCAGAGATGTTTTACAATACTGAATGAGAACAAAGGCAACCATAAGTACCAGATGAATGCAGAGATTGTTGGTTGTGGAGAATGATTATCTTTCTGATTCAGAGGTCCTTTCTTTTAGCCATGTTTATACCCCATGAAGACTTTACACCCCATAATTATGTATACTCTTCCATGCGAGGGAGTGCAGAGGGGGGTTACCGCCTCTGTGGGGTACGGGGGGGCTATCCCCTTGGCTGGGGGGTATGGGGGAAAGCGGGCCCCCGAAGGGAAAATTGCCTTGTAAATGTATATTGCAATTTCATTGTAAATCTGGACCGTTCATTATAAGGTCACAGATCTGACGGTAGAAGTTATGTTAGGGTTTTTTTTCCTAGAAGGAAACCCTCTTTTGTGAGGGAAATGTATTGTGGCTATGCATTATGGTGAATATTGTGAGAGAAAGAAGAGGAAGTTACAACGGGTTTGTTGTAGGTTGTATCCCTTCATTTGCTAGATAATACTAAAGAAAGGACCTGGCAATTTCTATGGTGGATGTAGCCCACACTGGGTGAACCACGTAAATCTGTGTCTCTATTGTATTGTGTATCTTCTGTGTTTTGTTTCTGCATTTTTTTTATTTTATTTCTCCACGGTCTTGTTTTTCTAACAACTGGTATCAGAGTGAAAGGTAACTCACAAGAAAGGAGGGTTCCTGGTTCAAGTGGGAGAAATGGCGGAAGATGGAAAGTTTAGGGTCAAAAAATTTAACGACCAAAACTACCAGTTATGGAAGATGTAGATGGAAGATTATTTATATCAGAAGGATCTATTCCTACCATTGGGAGGAGTAGCAAAGAAGCCGACGGTCATGAAGGATGAAGAATGGGAGATTCTTGACAGAAAGGCTCCAGGAACAATACGTCTGAGCCTGACAACGTCAGTGGCTTTCAATATTTTGAAAGAAAAGACAACAAAGGATTTGATGGATGCATTGGCTAAATTGTATGAAAACCCATCGATGTCCAATAAGGTATTTCTAATGAAGAGATTATTTAATATGAAGATGTTAGAAGGTGGGTCTGTTGTAGATCATTTAAATGATTTTAATACGGTTACTAATCAACTAAGTTCTATAAAAGTGGACTTTGATGAGGTCATAGCTCTTCTAATATTGTTCTCATTTCCAGAAAGCTGGAATGGCTTGGTCATGGCTGTAAGTAACTCTGTCTCTAGTTCAAATAATTTAAAATTTGATGATGTTGTTGGTGTTATCCTTAGTGAGTAAATGCGACGGAAAAGCACAGGTGAGACATCAGGTAATGCGTTGAACATGGAGAACAAGGGAAGAAAAAAGGATAGAGGAAAGGACCTAGGGAATCATGGGAATTCTAGGAAGGGCAGATCCAAATCCAAACTTGGAAAGATAGAGTGTTGGAATTGTGGGAAGAAAGGACATCTAAAGAAAGACCGCAGATCTCCAAAGAAACAAAGAGATAGACAACAATAGAGAAATCAGGAAGCAAATGTAACAGGTGATGTGTTACAAGATGCTTCGATTTTTTTTGTAGATAATATTTCTGAGTCTTGGGTAGTAGATTCAGGGGATTCATTTCATGCCACACCCCATAGGAAACATTTTCTAGATTATGTTCAAGGTGATTTTGGATAGGTTCATTTGGGTGATGATGCACAATGAAAAATTGTTGGAATGGGAAAGGTAAAAATAAAGCAACGCAATGGAAACCAATGGTTGTTGAAAGAGGTAAGACATGTTCTAGATCTAAGGAAAAATCTAATTTCAACAGGACAGTTGGCAAGTGAAGGTTGTATATCCATATTTACAGATAAGATGTGGAAGGTCATCAAAGGATCATTGGTGATAGAAAAATGAGAGAAGGTAAGTACATTGTATTTATGCACTGGTAGTATTGATTCTTCTATCTCTTTAGCTTCTACATGAGTGGATACAACATTGTGGCATCATAGACTTGGACACATGAGTGAGAAGGGAATGAAGATACTTCACAAAAGAAATTTGTTTCCAGATCTTAAAAAAATTGATTTGGAATTCCGTGAGCATTGTGTTTATGGAAAACAAAAGAGAGTCATATTTCTTAGAGTCGGAAAAGAAAAGAAGAATGAAAGGTTAGATATTGTGCATATAGATGTATGGGGACCAGCTCATGTATCATCTCTTGGTGGCTCTTGTTATTATGTTACTTTTATTGATGATGCAACTAGAAAAACTTGGGTTTATTGCATTCGACAAAAATATGATGTTTTTGATACTTTTAAGAAATGGAAAGATTTGGTTGAGAATGATTCAGGAAAAACTTTGAAGTGTCTCAAATCAGATAATGGAGGTGAATATTGCAACAAGGAGTTTGATGATTACTAGTCATATCACGATATTTGTAGAGAGAAGACATTTCCAAGAACACCACAAGAAAATGGTGTGTCAAAAATGATGAACAAGAAAATCATGGAGCGTGCAAGGAGTATGAGATTGCATGCTGGTTTGCACTTACAGTTCTGGGCAGATGTTGTAGACACTGCTGTTTACTTAATAAACAAAGGACCTTCAAGCTCTTTCGATGGTAGAATTCTAGAGGAGGAATGGAAAGGAAAAAAGGTAAACTATTCTTTTTTGAAAACTTTCTGTTGTGAAGCATTTGTCCATATTGATAAAGAAAATAGAACAAAGCTTGAGGCAAAATCCAAGAAGTGTACCTTTATTGGATATGATGTTAATGAT
>ML795214.1:524794-585123 GCA_009831015.1 Picea engelmannii | reverse complement strand
AAGCTTGAGGCAAAATCCAAGAAGTGTACCTTTATTGGATATGATGTTAATGATTTTGGTTATCGCTTATGGGATTATGAAAATAACAAAATCATTAGGAGTAGAGATGTCATATTCAATGAGAAGGTCATGTACAAAGATCAATTACAGGGAAAGAAATAGGAAAAAGAAAAAACAAGAATACACAATGCTTGATGAGATCACTGAAAAAGAAATTCCAAAGGAACCAGAAAATCAAAATGTACAACAACATGAGCAACAGGTACCTCAAACACTTGCAAGTGTTGTTAGAAAATCTACCAGGTTAAGTATACCCCCTGAACGATACTCTCCTTCACTGTATTATTTATTTTTGACTGATTCTGGTGAACCAGAATGTTATGAAGAGGCAATGCAGGTAGACACAAAAAAGAAGTGGGAGAAAGGCATGAAAGAGGAAATGGATTCCTTGGTAAATAACCATACTTGGGACTTGGTTCAGTTGCCTGCAAGAAAAAGAGCATTGCAGAATAAATGGGTTTACAAGTTGAAGGAGGAAGATGGAGGAATAAAGCGGTACAAGGCTAGACTTGTTGTAAAGGGGTTTGCACAAAAGAAAGGTATAGATTTTGATGAAATAGTTTCTCATGTTGTTAAAATGACTTCAATTAGGACTATTTTAAGTCTTGTGGTAGTAGAAAATTTGCATCTTGAACAATTAGATGTTAAAACAACTTTTATCCATGGGGATTTGGAGGAAGAGATTTATATGCAACAACCATAGGGGTATGAGGTCAAAGGGAAGGAGAATTTGGTATGCAGATTGAAGAAGAGATTGTATGGACTAAAGCAAGCTCCAAGGAAGTGGTATTTGAAGTTTGATAGGTTTATGACAGAACAGGGTTATAGTAGATGTCATTCTGATCACTGTGTTTATTTCAAAAAGCTAGAAAATGGAAGCTATATTATCTTGCTATTGTATGTAGGTGACATACTTTTTGCAGGGTCTAATATGCAAGATATAAATGTTCTTAAGGAAAAATTATCTAATTCATTTGCGATGAAGGATTTGGGTGCCGCAAAGAAAATCCTTGGTATGAGAATAACAAGAGATGGGAAAAATCACAAATTGACATTGTCTCAGGGTGAATACATAGAGAAGGTGTTGGAGAGGTTTAGAATGCAGAATGCAAAACCAGTTAGTACACCTTTAGCCATCCATTTCAAATTAACTAAGGAAATGTGTCCCAAGACACAGGAGGAGATAGAATACATGTCCAGGGTCCCTTATTCATCAGGAGTTGGCAGCTTGTTATATGCAATGGTTTGCACAAGACCAAATATTGCACATGCAGTGGGAATTGTGAGCAGGTATATGAACAATCCAGGTAAAGAAAATTGGGAGTTATTAAAGTGTATTCTCAGGTATTTGAGAGGTACTGATACTCATGCATTATGTTTTTGAGGTTCAGACACTTTTCTACAGGGATATGTTGATTCAGATATGGCAGGTGATAAAGACAGTAGGAGGAGCACCACAGGGTATGTTTTTACTATAGGTGGAACACCAATAAGATGAATTTCTAAACTGCAAAAGGTTGTTGCACTTTCAACAATAGAGGCAGATTATGTTGCTGCTACAAAGGCTAGTAAAGAGAATATTTGGTTTCAAAGGTTTATGGAGGAATTGGGAAAGAAGAAGGAGAATAATAGGTTGTACTGTAACAGTGAGAGTGCCATTCATCTTGCAAAGAAATCAACCTTCCATTCAAAGACTAGAATATACAGTTGAGGTACCACTTCATACGATTTGCCTTGGAAGATGGACATTTGAAGTTGGAAAAGATACACACTAGCCAGAATCCTGCAGACATGCTAACAAAGGGAGTAACCAGGGATAAACTGAGTTCCTTCTCAGTTTTAGTTGGTATTCAAGAATGAAGATGAAGATGAGAATTTTTCCAGGTCTAAGAAGGTTCGGAGTCCAGCATATACAGTAGCAGTGGAGTTGTTGAGATCAGTCTCCAAGTGGGAGATTGTTGGTTGTGGAGCCTAATTATCTTCCTGATTCAGAGGTCCTTGCTTTCAGCCGTGTTTATACCCCATGAATACTTTACACCCTAGAATTATGTGCACTCTTCCACGCGGGGGAGTGAAGAGGGGGGTTACCCCCTCTACGGGGTTTGAGGGGGGGGGGGGTCGCTATCCCCCGGCTGGGGGCGAAGCCCCCGAAGGGAAAATTGCCTTGTAAATGTATATTGTAATTTCATTGTAAATCTAGACCGTTCATTATAAGGTCACATATCTGACAATAGAAGTTATTTTAGGGTTTTTTTCCCTAGAAGGCAACCCTCTTTTTTAAGGGAAATGTATTAAGACTATGCATTATGGTGAAGATTGTATTATGAGATAAGAGACTATGAGAGAAAGAAGAGGAAGTTACATCGAGTTTGTTGTAGGTTGTATCCCTTTATTTGCTGGATAATCTTAAAGGAAGGACCTGGAAATTTCTCTGGTGGACGTAGCCCACACTGGATGAACCACGTAAATCTATGTCTCTATTGTATTGTGTATCTTTTGTGTTTTTTTTCCACATTTGTTTTATTTTATTTCCCCACGGTCTTGTTTTTCTAACAAAGATGTTGTTCAGTACCAGATGAGCACAGAGGAAAACATTGTATTTCGATACTTGAGGAGAATTTGACAAAGTATCTGGTGGTAGTGTTCTATATACTGAAACTTTTGTAGGATGCACTTTGTAGGAGTAGCTGGTGTTTTCTGATACTATGGAAGAGGACTCGTGATTTGGTTCTACTGAAAAACCATCTAGGTGAAACAAATACCAACACTTGATGCAGGAACTCTGAATTTGCAGTGGAAGTGTCAGAATAAGGGAAAATGATTTGATGAATGGGCTCCAAGCTCTGTGACAATAAGGTACTCTATAGTTGGATGACCACATGTTGAGATTTAGAACCCTCCTCTTTTGGAACCAGGCTGTCAATGCTCTTGTTGGCACTTCCTTTTTATTACAAAAAAAACCAATCCTAACTACTACTTTTCTGTGGATTTTTCTTGAGCTCATATTAGTTATTGCTCGCCGGTGTTTTCAATTTTAAAGAGTCTGAAAAACTTAAAGAAAACTCCATATAATGTCTCGTGGATTTTTCTTGAGCCCGGGCCAGTTCATGCTCGCTGGTATTTTCAATTTTTAGGAGTCTAAAAAACTTAAAGAAAACTCCATATACTGTCCCATGGATTTTTCTCGAGCCCGAGCCAGTTCCTGCTCTCCGGTATTTTCAATTTTTAGGAGTCTGAAAAACTTAAAGAAAACTCCACCTAGTAGATGTCCTCCTTATTCATTTATATACATGAGAACACAATCAACTTTTTGTTTTTTTTAGTAACATAACAAAAGTTCTATCTAATGACACACCTATTCAAAAATATGTACAAAGTGAAATTAATTCACACAATAAAACTTACTGTGGTGGGTTAGCAGAAGGAGAAACCCCCTTTCTTACCAGTTGCATTTTATAATTCTAAAGAACATGCTTGAAAAAATCCTCTTTGGATAGAGGCTTATGATAAACCTTCAATCGATGCCCATTTACGACAAAGGGCGTCTGCTTCTCATCAATAGTTTTTATCTTTATCTTTATTAGACCATTTTCGTAAACTGTATCAACTTCATAGGGTCCCAACCATCTAGTAGACAATTTACCTTTAAAATTATTGAACCTATTATCATACAGGAGGGCCCAATCACCTGAATGAAAATACTTCTTCTTGATGTACTCTTCATGCCATTTAGTCCTTTTTTTTGTATAAGGGTGGTCCTTTGAATAGCATCTTCTCTTATCTCATCAAGCTCATTCAATTGTAATAGCCTCTTTTTTTTAGCCTCATCCAGATCCATCCCTAGTTGCATGGAAGTCCTGAAGGTTTTTACTTGAAATTCTATGGGAAGCAACACCTGCTTCCCATACACCAACTCATAAGATGTATGCCCTGTTGTGTTTCTCCAAGATGTCCTATAGGCCCATAAGGCCTCAGGAAACCTATCAACCCAATCTTTGTGATGCAGCTGAAAAGTCTTGGTAAGAATAACCTCTATGACCTTATTAGTTAATTCCACCTGCCCATTTGCTTGAGGGTGATAAGGAAAATATTTTCTATGTTTGATTATGTACTGTTCAGTAAGAGATTTGACCAAATTGGAGGTGAATTGGGTTCCTTGGTTAGTGACTATTTCTCGAGGCACACCGAAACGAGTAAATATTTCTTTGAAGAGAAAGTCTACAAAAGATTGTTCATTAGAAGAATACAAATCTTTAGCTTCCACCCATTTGGTCACATAATCTATGCAGACCAAGATGTACTTCTTCCTTCGAGACATGGGGTTAATGGGTCCTACAAAATCCAAAGCCCATTTTTCAAAAGGTTCAATTACTACCTGATCTTGGAGGGGCATCTTATCGACTGCAACAGGTTTTTCCATCCTTTGTAAATCATCACAGATGGCCACATACTTCTTTGCATCTTTGAAAATAGTTGGCCAATAGTAGTCGGACTGCAAGATTTTGTATGATTTCCTTTTATCAACAAAATGGCCTCCACATGGATCATCATGACATGACTTGAAAATATCATGCATCTCATCCTCCCGAACACACCTTCTGATCACCAAATCAGGCCCAGTTCGGTGTAAGAAATCATCATGCCACATGTAATTGGCACTTAGATGAATAATTCTTTGTTTTTCTGGGGAGGACAGATTCTAAGGTAGATTTCCTGTTACAATATAGTTGGCTACATCTGCATACCAAGGAATGTAAGTACAAATAGAAAATAGATTCTCATCCAGAAAATCATCATCTACTGGAGTATTATCACCTGCATGAATGAGTCTAGACAAGAAATCAACAACTAAATTATCTTTTCCAGGCTTATCAATAATGGTGATATTGAATTCTTGTAGTAATAACAACCATCTAGTCACTCTAGAATTTGTAACAAGTGTGTTCATTAAAAATCTGATGGCTGAATGGTTGGTTTGTACAAAGACTTCATACCCTATTATGTAGTTTATGAAATTGTTAATGACATGTACTACTGACAAAAAATATTTTTTTGTGACAATGTAATTTACTTCAGTAGGTGAAAGATTCTTGCTGAAAAAGTATATAGCATATGGAATCTAGCCTTCCCTTTGTCCTAAAACAACCCCAAAAGTTGTATCTGAGGAATCCATGCAAATATGAAAAGGAAGAGACCATTTTGGTCCTCTCAAAACAAGGGCACTTGATAGATTTGTTTTCAAAATTTCAAAGGAGATTTGACATTGTTCATTCCAACAAAATTCAGCCTCTTTTGTTAATAGTTTGAATAGTGGGGCAACTAGATTCGTAAAATTTTGAATGAACCTCTTACAGTAACCAGCATGCCCTAAAAAGATTCTTACTTCTTTCTGTGAGCTAGGGATTTTGATTTGGGAAATGATGTCAATATTGGCAGGGTCTACTCTTATTCTAGTACCGGAGATGTGGTGACCTAAAACAATTCCTTCAGTGAGCATCATTCTAGACTTTTCATGACTAAGGGAAAGGTTGGTTTCTTTACACCTAATCAATACTTTCTCCAAATTTTCCAATGCCTGTTGGAAATCATCCCCATACAATGTGAAGTCATCCATGTAGGCTTCTACATAGTCATGGGTCAAATTAGAGAAAATGGCCAAGACAACCCTTTGAAAGGTTGCAGGGGCATTACACAAACCAAAAGGAAGAACCCTATAGGCATAGGTCCCCCATGGGAAGGTAAATGTGGTTTTTTCTTGGTCTTCTGGTGAAATTTGGATTTGATTGTAACCACTAAACCCATCCAAGAAATAAAAATACCTCTTCCCAGACAAAGTGTCCAAGACCTGTTCTATGAAAGGAAAAGGAAAGTAATCTCTGTAGGTATCCTTGTTCAATTCTTGAAAGTCCACACAAACCCTCCATTTACAATTTTTCTTAAGGACAATAACTAATGGGGAGACCCACTGTTATAGTGGTAAAACCCCCCTATGGACTACACTAGGGTTCTAAAGTGTAGGTAGAGCTAACCGTCTAAAGTCTCCTACTCTTAACCATTATCTCGACAACACCCCATATTCATATATAAAGTACAAATTATAGGGATCCAATAGTCTTACCTTGAACTCCGCATCCGGTGTTGATCCCAATGCATTCGGTCGCTTCTCGACTGCAAATATCCTCCCAAGGATGACTTGCATTCACCAAAAGACAAACAAGAAATTGCGAACAAGCATTTTATATATGGATTAATGGGTTAGATGTCATGAGAAAATGTAAATCAATCATACAGATTAAACACATCATATGGTGGGATGACAAAAGTACTTCTTTATATTAATGTCATAATGTCACTTACAAAATGAGATCAACAACTTCTCCTCAAACCTGGTCTTGGGCTCCTCTTCACCAAGATCCAACTGCTTCCACGTATCCTTATTCTCTCACACTTCTCTCTAGAGAATAGGCATAGGTTTATGAATGCGAAAAAAGGGGAAAGAATGGGAAATTTTGGCTCAAAATCACAATGTCGTTGCAAACTCTTGGGGCAAGGGGGGATTAGGAAATGGGAATAGTTTCATTTCTTTCATGCTTCTCCCTAGAATGGGACCCCAACACCTTCTTTTATATGCAAAAATGATAGTTATTCGGTTGGGTGACGGGCTATGGGTGGTCAATTGGTTAGGAAACTACCCAAAAGCCCGAATTCCCTTACAACTTTTTACTTTTTTGCAACTTTTGTGGGTATACATGGGCTATAATGGTGCAACTAGCATATGCACGTGGGAAGTAATGGTCCAACTAGCATACACACGCAGAAAATAGTGGTGCAGGGCGCGTACATCTTCAAAAAGTTGGTTTTTAAGAAGATCTATTCAGTATTGGCTTGGAAAAAATAGTAAGTAAGATGGTCTGTTGCTAGGTATGCATGTTTGGTGAAAATTAGGGTTATAACACCCACTTTCTATCTGATATAGGGTAGATGCAATTGTCTTGCAAGAGTTTTTGGAGTTCTTCTTTCACTATGTCTTTCAAGGTTGGATTCATTCTTATTTGGGGTTGCCTAATAGGTCAGATCTGGTCATTAGTGTAAATATGATGCATACATGTGTCTAGGTGGATCCCTTTCATGTCAGAATAATCCCATGCAAAAGCACCAGATTTCCCTTGAATAATTTGTATCAAATTTTGTTTCTGATCTGTTTCTAAGCTAGCATTGATATAAAAATATTTTCCAGGACTGATTTCAACAACCTGGACAACTGATTCTTTCCCTTCATCTACTTGTGAAACAATGGCTACTGTAGAGGTGGAGGGGTGCCAAATTTCCTGGAATTAAGAGTTGAATATATGTGTATATTCAAGAAAGGATTGAGGATATTCAATGCATTCTGTATCAACCAAAAATAGGCTTAAGATTTGTTCTTTAGTTTTCTCTTGAACTCCTTTTACCTATTCGAGTGTCAAAAAGGGTTGAGTATAGTCCTCCTCCCCATAGGGATTATCAAACCAGAGAGGAACTTCAGTGGCTGGTTGGGTAGGAGGAAAGAGGATAAGTTTTTGACTTTGAGTGCCATTGGAAATTGTCATCTCTCTAGACCGACAACTAATAAACGCATCAGCAGTGGCCAGCCAATGTCGGACAAGTACTACTGGATGTCCTGGTTTGGAGGATTTGGGATGAATTACTAAGAAATCCATAGGGTATTCCCAAGAAGCCAAGGTAACTGTTATATCATCTAAAATTCTTGTTGGGGTTATGATTGATTTGTCTGCTAGTTACAACAAAGTCTGTGTTGGTATTAGGTGATTTAGTTGCATCATTTTCATGGTGTCAGCCGACATAACATTTATTGTTTCCCCTAGATCAATAAGTGTGTTTGGCAAAGAAACACTGTTAATTTATATAGTTATCACTGGGTTTCCTGGGTCACTATATTTGGATGGAATTTCTGATATAAATTCTGATAACTGTCCAACCACCTGTATGATAGAGGGCTTCTTCCTCTTCCTCCCAGGATTTTTAATGCAAATATCCCTTACAATCTTAGCATAAATAGGTATATCCTTGATGGCCTGAAGTAGGGGAATCTTCACACATATGTTTCTAAGTTCAGTCTCTAGATTATGTCCTAGATTATCACAAGTAACCTTTCTGGATAAGGAGGAGGATCAGTTTTCTGAGGCATTTATGTTGGGTGAGAAGTGTGAGGAGGAGATTCCTGTTGTATAGGGGTGTTTCTTTCTTCATTTAATTGGTTATCCATTTGTTTTTCTTCTTGAACTGCTTGATTACCTATTTTTTCTTCTGTGTGATTATCTACTTGTTCTTCTTCTTGAATAACCACAGTAATATTTGGTTTATTTAAAACCCTCCCTGATATTAATTCAATTCCATTAAATGATGCAAGAGTGATCACATAAGTGGGGAAGGTTTGTACTTTAAGATTTTGTACAAGTTGTGTAGGTCTATTATTTGGATTAGGAATAGGTTGTGCATGAATAGGGGTAGGTCGAGGAGGGTTTGGGATAGGTGCAACTTGCATTTGTTGTTGCAGATTTGGGTTCATAGGTAGTGCAAGTTTTTGCTGCAGCTATGGAGGTGGAGGAAGAGTAGGGGGATTAAATTCTGGGAGCAAATGAGAAATATTGGAAGGGTATTGTGGGTAGGTGGGAAAGGTTGTTGGATGAAAGGTAACATTCCCATATGCAGGCCCTCTCCATCCTTGTTTCCAAGGATGGATTTGTGGCTGCTGTGGTGACCATTGAGGATAAGACATGGGAGGTACCCATTACTGTTGTGAATATTGTGTGGTAGGGTCTACAAACATATTGGGATTTTGTTGTCTCCATGGCCTCTTGGGGGGATATGATGTTTCATGAGGTTCTCCCCCTCCATTGAAAATGGATTTAAGTCTAGGTAAATAAGGGAACTCACTGGTAGGGTGATCTTTTGTACAGAGGCCACAAATTTCGATAAAATTAATGGGGCATTCCTTTTCATGCCTTTTCCTACACCGAGGACATAAAATTGCCAAAGTAGCATTTTCTTCTTCTTGTTTCCTTTTAATTTTAATGGTATCAAGTTGGGAACTGATGGTGTTTAGGATGTTTGTTTTGAGTTTTTCTAGTAGATTCCCCAATTCAATCCTAGTAACTCCTCTTGGTGTGGGTTTAATAATTCTATTTGTAGGATCCCTTACACTTTTTCCTGTTTTGGCTTGATTGCAAGAGTATATTTTACAATACTCTGCTATGTCTGCAAATGGATTTTGGTACACATCTCCAGAACTCGTGAGGTTTATTACTTCAATGCAGTCATCCCTCACACCCTTTAGAAATATGGTCCTAACAGTGGTTGTATCTAAGGAAAATTGCTTTGTCTTTTGGTAGTTGTATAGGAACCTCTGTAGGTAATCTTCCAAGATTTCTTCCTTAGATTGCTGCATTTTAAATATGTCATTCCTAGCATCCCTAGGTCTACAATAATATTGATATTTATGGAGGAAGGTCTCCTTCATACCATCCCAATATAAGATAGTGTGTTCTCCTAGGATCATAAACCACCTTACTACTAAGTCTTTTAGTGTGGCTGGAAAGAGTTTTAATTTTTGTGCATTATCAGTGTAGTTATAACTCCTACATAATATATCAAATTCAAACAAAAATGAATCAAGATCTTCTGTTGACATACCATGGAAGTGAGGCAGTGAGGAAAATGGAATATTCTTCATAGCAACGTCTCTGGCGATGTCTAGTATTGGGAATCCAAATGTCTCTGTTTCAATAGATGCATTTCCTTCCTCTTCAACCATATCTATGAACATGTTGTAGGGTGTTGGTGATGTCTCCCCACTAATCCATGGTTCAACCACTAGGTTGTTTGGTATATCTAACTGTTCCAATACCTTGTGTCTTTCCCCAATGGAATATGCAACTTCCTCTATCACTACCTCTGTCTCTTCTCCAGATCCTCCTTCTGATGGGGTCGCCAATGCTTCTCCTCTTTCTTGTTGTATTTTTATTTCAATCTGAACAATGGCTTTAGATTTAGTGCCTTTGGCTGTTGTTTCAATTACTTCCTTTGAACTTTCTCCTCTGAGAAGTTTTCCTGCACGAATTTTAGATGAATTAGTGTGTGTGGGGGGGGGGGGGTTTCTTGTTGTTTGTTTTTCTAATTTTTCTGAAATTTTGGAAGCAATAAATATACCTGTATTATTCCTATACCTACTCATAAAATAAATTCTAATACTAAAGAAACACAAAATTTTAACTACCAAATTTAAGAGGACAACCTGACTTTGGAGCAACCTCACCAAAGTGGATGCACAGGTTCTTACCTCTCATCTTACCGTCTTCTCTCCGCCCCCAGATTGTCCTTAAATCCAATCCAAACTCATCAAACCAATCAAACTCAAAATGCTACCTATTACCGTTTACAACTGCCCGACAACGACGCCAAAATGTTGGTGTATAATTATGCTTAGTATATTACACTCATTTATATGTCAATCCGAGATTCATAATCGAAAGAGTTTTTACACTATATGTGTCGAGAATAGGCAACTTATCTATGTTTGTTGTATCTAGATCAAGTAGGAAATAATTAATAACATAATGCTATGTTTCTAGAATTTCTGAATGCTTCACACAAATTTAAACTCAGAAGATAAAAATGATAGAAAAACTCTCAAACAATCACTCAATTGAAAGTCTCTTTCTTAGATGACAAGTTTGTTCATTACAGGCTCATGAAATGAAGAGATGAACTTAATATCTTGTTCCTTGTAGAAATTGAAAATAGTAATCAACAATCCACTTTATTCACTCTTAGACAGAAATCAACCATAACTCTATTCAATCCAATCAAACCTTCTTTAGTACAGGAAACAATCAATGTGATTGAGAGACTTCATTATATGGAACATGAAGGTAAGAGATGAAGTCTTATGGTTCCTGTACCTACTAAGAACACCGCAATTACAAACTAAAAACAATAACATTCACTTGCTTAACAATCCCACACATCAAACTCTTATCAATTAAATGTTAATCTACAAAAATGGAAAGGGAACTATCTACTTTGTCCAATGTCTAATTCCTTACATTGATTCAAAATCAAGTTACTCTGTACTGAACTTAAAATGCATTTGAAATCATTTACAACACACAAATGTTAAATGTTCACACTCACACAATCACACAAAAACATGTACAGAGATGTTTACCTTGGTTGGGGTGGTGGGCCCTTGCCGAACCAACAAGGTACCTCTAAAGAGATAACAAACTAGAACAATTTACTCATGCTCATGAATTTCACAAAAGATCATTTGTATTCCTTCAATTTGTCGATTGAATCAACAGTTCAACATTTCGTACAACATGACAATATGTATCATTCTTTGCTTGATACTTGCTTCGTTACATCATTACTCAGTACTTCCTATCGTCTATACAACATCTCTTATAAAGAAGGTGAGTTGTTACTACCAAGATCTAAATATAATTATCAAATGGTTTTAAAATATTACAATTGTAAATTCATATCGAATCTCTAGGGATGGACTTCATCCTCATGACATGAAGTGCATGAGTTATGAAGTATATCATGATCTCAAAAACTACTTCAAGAGACTTCTATCCAATTGACTTCTTGGAATCTCCATCAACATACTCGTTCAACATGTAAATCTTGTAAACAGGGGTTTAGTATTGGATGAACACAGTCACGACCATGAGTACTAGATCAAGTGCAAAGGCAGTACTAGAACAGGTGCAAGATTGGTATTGGATGAGGTGCTGAGTGGAGGTACCAGATGCGACGTTGAGATAGTGGTACCAGATGCGACGTTGAGTTGTGTTGGTACCAGATGCGATGTTGCGCTGGTACAGGAATAAATGTTGAGCGGGTAGTTCCAGAAGAAGCACCATGGAGTACTGGAATAGGTGGAACATCGATACCAGAATAGGTGGAGCATTGGTATCGGATTAGATAAGGTACTGGATCCAACGGAGTACTGGATCTAATAGAGTACCGAATCATTCTATGGTTGCAGTACTGGATTGGTGAAGTATCAGATGAAGTTGCTTAATAGTCAAAGTGATTAGGAACATACATAATCAATCATTTAATCAAATTTAATCAAGAAAACTAAAAAAATCATGCCTTAACATGAGTTACCTCTCTATGCACATGTACAAGGTCATCAAGTGGATTTGTGGAGGAAACGTTCAATTATATACACATAACATAGGTAAAATAGGCTCAGATAGAGGGTAATATATGATACTAGAAGTTTCAAAATGGAGACTCAACATAGGTATAGGACGAGCCTAAGGGAGGTAACTCATGCAGGGTAAAATTATACTACAACAACGGCGTGGTGCTTTGAGGGCTTTGTGGTGTTTCAAAGACACTAGTTTACAGTGTGGAGATGGAATAAAATTTAGGGTGCAACCAACTTCATGGTTAATGAATCCACATAGATAAGTACCACAAAGGATGGGAACCACTATGGTGGGGCCCATGGGAAAATTCATGCGGCCTCTGGGTTCACAGGTTTTTAGAAGATTATTGCTTAGACCTCTTTAGAAAATTCTACAAGGTTGTGCACTTGCAACCAATAATGGTCACGTTCATGGATCACAATAATAGGTACATGTAGGTTACATAGTGTTTAGCAAGCGGACACATCCCCATGGGCGTGAACCAATGAAAATAATTCGAGGTATCCTTGTTCATGGTTCCTTTAAGCCCACAAGAGACCTTGTCCATTGTTGATTTATGCAATTAATTTTTCGTTATAATAAATCTTGCTGATCTTTGATCTGTGGGGTTTGCTTCTTTGCCTCTTGTTAGTGGTATATGTTATTACATTGCAAGCAATTGTTTCGTTTCGTTCCACGTGTCTTTTTTGTGGGAAGATCGATTGTCATTGATGTCAAATTGCAACAAAATTTCTATAGCTCAGGAGAAATAACATTGAAAAAATCGCGCAGAATCTAGAACACAATGAAGACATAGATCCTTTGTAAAGGATCATGCAATCATGACCGTTAGATCGAGAGCTAGATAGGCAAGAGTCGTTAGATCTAATTGAGAAATGTTGGGTATAACCAGAGCCATCATATCTAACTAATAAATCTTCAGTCGTTGATCAAAGCCAAGAAGGAGATATAAATCTTTGGGACTCCAGAACTTTTCCACTTAGACGATTATTGGAGACAAGGCAGAAGCATGAAATCATGAAATCTCGCCAACTGTCCGATATGATAGGAAGATTGGTTTAAATCTCACTCCTTGATCGTGTTCATCGAGTGTTGACCCTCCATATGTAAATAAGTTTGATTCCTAGAAATATCGAAGGTTGAAGTCGCGAAATCCGACCAACCGTCGGATCAAGGAGGAACTTCGGGTGAATTCTTGATCGTCTGATCGAGTATAGTGGAAGGAAAGGGTAAGCCACATATTCACGAAGTCATGGAGTGCCAGAACCTCAAAATGACTATAGTCATCCATACAACGATTGATTAAATCATAATCGTCGATCTTCAAGGTATGAAAAGGTTCAGAGTCTGTAGAAGCTGCGAGGAAGTGAATATCTAACTATCCATTTAGGACATAGATCCATGACAGAGGAGAAATCACACACCACAAGTTGCACAACAGTTAATTCTAAGAAGGTGTTACGCTATTAATTTGGATCATTGATAAAATTTATGATGTGTCACTCTAGGATTAAAAGCACATAGTGGCCAAGTGTTAATGCTCCACTATGTTGAAAGAGCACGGATTGTAGATCTCACCATTAGATTAATTCTCGACCGTTGATCCAGGATAATGTTCAAATCATTGGATAAGTGCCTATTTGGAATTGTGTTTAGTCATGGGTTCTAGTCACATGGAAGAAAGGGGTTCACAACTGAAGACTTAGTGCCAAAGTTCGAACAAGCACCTTTTGTAATAGAGACTTAATCATAACCCGAAGTCACATAAAGGAAAGATAAAGTGCCTTTGTCTTAACTCTATTTTCTATAGGAAACCTGAGAAGAACACCATTACTATAATTGATAGAGGCTAAGAAGCTTGTTCACCATTGCGGTGACAAATACACTAAGACCATGATAGAGGTATATGGAAGAATATGATCAATTTTGTATCCATGCAAAACTTATAAACCTGTAAAAGTAGAAGCTAAAGAGCTTGCCTACTAGTACCTTTTCATAATTTAATTCTTAATATAGTTTCCTATTAAAAAGATATCGAGGAAAAATCAAAGTCATCTGATTAATTTAAATTAATAAAGGAATTAATTGATTTCTATTAATGAAAGGTTATAGTGGTTCATTACTAAAAGACACAATTATTCAAAGTTCACCAGTTGGAAGACTATATAAATGAGAAGTAATGGTGAGAATAAAGTGTCTCCGTGGTCTACATCTAAAGATAAAAAGCATGTGTAGAGTGGAAGGGAGGGGCAAGGAAGGATAAAGATACTTATGAAGTGAGGGTGGAAGGGAGGAGCAAGGAATGATTCATATCCTTTGCTAATTAAATTTTAGATAAAGGGAGTTGGCGCTTTCTAGGGTTGGTTCCCTAAAACTAGGGAGTTGGTGCATCTTAGGGTTAGTGCCCTAAAACAAGGGAGTTGGTGCTTCCTAGGGTTGGATCCCTGAAACAAGGGAGTTGGTGCTTCCTAGGGTTGGTTCCCTGAAATAAGGGGATTGGTGTCTCTTACAGTTTGTGCTATAAACTCAATCATTTATATAAAACTTGTAATTTGTATTTAAATTTATACTTATTGATGTTATTTATTGAAGTTTCTTGCTGATCAATAAAGTTAATAAATAATTATTTAAAATTGATAAAAGGTATTAATACTTATGCACCCCCCCTCTCAGTGTTGAACTACATTATAACAATTGGTATAAGAGTGGGTGCCTTCAACACAGTCTAATAACTGGAAGGTAGATTTTTCATAATCCAATGAATCAACAAGAAGCAATTTCTTCCACCAGAGCACCTTTGTTCAAAGGGAATGATTATGCACTTTGGAGTGTTAGGATGAAAGGCTATATAATGTCCTTGGGTTTTGATATCTGGAAATATGTAGTAGATGGGTACACTACACCTGCTACTCCTCCCACATAACCAGCTGGAAAGAATCTTTGCAATGACAATGAAATAACAACCAATGCCATCATAGGAGGATTAGACAATCCTATATTTTTGAAAGTAATGAATTGTAATTCAACAACAAAAATCTGGGATAAACTAAAGGTCATATATGAAGGAGAGAGCAAGGTCAAAAAGGCCAAAATAGAAACCTACAGAACACAATTTGAAAACTTGAAAATGAAAGAAGAAGAGAACATAGAAAAATATCTTCAGAGAGTATATAGAGTGTCAACTCAAACAGAGCATTAGGAGAAGATCTCACATATCAACAAATTGTCCAAAATATCTTGAGATCATTACCCATGAGATATGATGTTGATATTTATACTCTTGAAGATAAACCAGACCTTGATAATCTCACAATGGGTGAACTACATGGGATCCTCAAAGCATATGGGATGAGAATAGGGAAAGAAATACCAAAAAAAGGAGAAACAAACTTCAAAGAATAAAAATAAAAGAAGAAACAGGAGCAGGTGTCTAATGAAGACCGGTCAAAAATATCTGATGAAGAAATAACTAACTTCATGAAGAAACTCAAGAAAGGAACTGGTAGATACAAGGGAAAGTTTCCTCTAATATGCTTTAACTATGGAAAGACTGGACATTTTTCTTCCAAATGTCCCTATCCAAAACAAGAAGAAAGTAATGATGAAATAAATTTCAAAGAATAGAATAAGAGCCAAACCAAATACAAAAGGAAGGTCTAAAAAAAGAAGATGGCCTTTTACACCGAAGAGAAAAACAACTCATCTGAAGAAAGTGAAGAAGAAGAGGAATCAAAGAACCTATTTATGGGTATAGAAACCCAAAATAATCACACTAAAAATACCTTTGATATTGAAGAATAAAAATCCGAGGTTGAAGGAGAAGTGGATCTTGAAGCAGAGTTGATCATTTCCTTGGATGAACTAAGAAAGTATAAAAGGAAGAACAAGTTGTTAAGAGGACAACTGCTATAATTTAAACAAGAACAACAAAGAAGAGAGAAGGAAGTTTCAAAAACCATAAAAGAATCATAAAAAATCATCATTGACTTGAAAACTCATCTTCAAGAAGTCAAAAGAAATAAAGAAATCTTGGATGAACAATTCAAAGAAAAACGACAAATTTGTACGAAGCTAGAGGATGAAATTAGTCAGCTGAAAGGAGAACTGGAAAGAGGAAATCACCAGTCAAATTTTGAGAATAGTTCAAATATTTTGAATGATATCCTTGACAGTCGAAGATCACCAAATAATAAAGCAATATTGGGATATGATCAAAATTCAACCTTTACTGCACAGAAAATTGATAAAAATTCAATCAGCTACGTAGATGCTCTTAGAAATCCCTTAAAAAGAGAAGATAACAAGATGAATATGGAACCATTGAAGACTATTTTTAATAATAAAGAACCTCATCCAAAAGGAAAAGGAAATGAAGTGATCAAAAGGATGGTATTAGAAGGAAAATGAAATACAGTAATAAGAAGGACTCCTCCTAATAGATATCAACATATCTTCCTTGGATATTGCTATTCATGCAACAACTTTGGACACAAAGAAATACATTGTAAATCCTTTAGAAACTACAAACCAAGAAATTTCCAAAGATATAAGAACAACAAGAATGATGTAGATAAAAGAAATCATAATTCATTCTCCCCTCTACAAGAGTACAGTGTTGAATTCCACAAGTGCAAAAACTATGTCCATAAAACCAGTGAATGCAGATTACTAATGCAATCCTTGAAGACAAGAAACTCTAACAAACATGATAAGAAGATATGGAAAGAAAAACATATAGAATAAAAAGTAACAGAATGTAAAGTGGTCCTGTATGCAAAGAACAAAAAGTGCCAGTGGTATATTGATAGTGGATTATAAAAACATATGACAAGAGATAAGAGAAAATTTCTCACTCTGAAAAAGAAGGATAAAGGTAAAGTCACTTTTGGAGATAATGTATCTGCCAAAATACTAGGAAAAGGCACATTTTCTTTGGGAAACAAGAAAAAGAAAGCAGGAAATGTGTTACTAGTATAAAATTTAAAACCTAATCTACTTAGCGTAAGCCAAACCTGTGATCATGGACATATACTCATTTTTGACTCCAAAAAATGTGAAATAAGAGAAGAAGGATCAGGAAAATTAGTTGCTATTGCACCAAGAAACTCAAGCAATGTGTATATCTTAGATATTGAGGAAGAAGAATAATTCCATATGAGTCAAATAGATGAAAGATGGATATGGCACAGAAGGATGGGACACTTGAGCTTTGATAACTTGATCAGAGCTAGTAAAAAGGGAGTTGTAAAAGACATGCCAAAAATCATCAAGCCCTCAAGTTAGATTTGCAAACACTATCAATTAGGGAAGCAAACAAGAGTCGGATTCAAGACAAAAGAGAATTCTACATCAAACCATTGGAGATTGTTCACACTGATCTATGTGGTCCCTTTAGGACTAGAAGCATACAAGGAGAACACTACTTCATGTTGATCATTGATCACAACACAAGGATGACCTGGGTATATTTTCTCAAAGAAAAATTTGAGGCATTTGAAAAGTTTAAAGCATTCAATAATTATGTAGAGAACAAAATATATCTAAAAATCAAAAGTTTAAGATCATATAATGGAGGGGAATTTACCTCTAAAGAATTCTATAAGTTTTATTAAGATCATGGAATCAAGAGACAATTCTCAACTCCAAGAACTCCTCAACAGAATGGAGTTGAGAGGAAAAACATAACTGTTTAAGAGGATTCAAGAACTATGTTGAATGAAGCCAAGCTCCTAGACAAATTTTGGAGAGATGAAATATATACAACGGTCCACATACTTAACCGAGCACAACTGAGAGATAACCATGAGAAAACACCTTATGAATTATGGTTTGGAAAATCAACAACTGTGAAGCATTTCAGATTCTTCGAAAGTAAGTGTTACATCAAGAGGGATGAAGATAATTTATGGAAATTTGACTCTAGATCAGATGAAGGTATATTTATGGGATATTAACCTAACAAAAAGGATTGCAAGTGCTATAATCAAAGATTGCACAAAATAGTGGAAAGTGCAAATGTAAAAGTAGATGACCTAAAATTAAGAAAAATTAAATCTCAAGATGAATAAAAAATTGATGAATGGAGAAGAACTAGTGATGAAGAAGAAGATGGTGAATCACAATATGCAGAAGATATTGAAGAACTACAAGAGAATGAACCACAAACTTATGAAGAGAAGGACAAGGAAGAAACACCCTTACCAAAAGCACCATAAAAAAGAGTTCAAAAGAATCACCTTGAAAATAAAATTATAGGGGATAAAGAAGCAGGAGTAGAAACAAGAAGGAAACTTAGATTTGATTCTGAACAGACAATGATTTTAGTAATAGAACCATTTTTTTTTGCAGAATCCAGCAAGAGTGAAGACTGGATAAAAGAAATGAACGAGGAAGTTGATCAAATTGAGAAAAATCATACACAAGAACTTGTCCCTATACCAAAAGATAAGAACATGGTAGGAACCAAGTGGATATTAAAAAAAAAACTCAATGAAAATGGAAAGATAATAAATAACAAATCCATATTAGTATGCAAAGGATATTCCCAAGTGGAATGTATTGAATTTGAAGAGACTTTTTCCCCAGTAGCAAGACTAGAGGCCATCAAAATGTTCCTAGCATTTGCATTCTTCAGAAAGTTCAAAATTTATCAAATGGATGTCAAGTCAACATTTCTGAATGGAACATTAGAAGAATAAGTGTATATTGAGAAACCATAAAGATTCATATTAACATAAAATAAAGACTATGTGTGAAAACTAAAGAAGGCTCTGTATGGATGTTAGCGCAGGCCTATTTTGGGAGAGAAAAGCCTATTTTTGGGTGCAAGCCTATTTTGGGAGAGAAAATCCTATTTTTGAGCGCATGCCTATTTTGGGAAAGAAAATCCTATTTTTGGAGCACGTGCCATATGTGGTGGAAAAGAAGCATGCATAAGATGAAGGAAAAGTAACACGCATAAGATGAAGGAAAAAAAACATGCAGAATATGGAGGAAAAGAAGCATGTGAAAGATGGAGGAAAAGAAACATGTGAAAGATGGATGAAAAACAACATGGCATGCATGCATAAAAACCTAGCCATGTTAGGTTTAGGGTTTTGGATATGAATGTAATGGTTATGAGCCAATATAATAGTATAAATAAAGGCCTAGGAGGTCTAGTTATAGAGTTTGGTCGGTTGGTCAAGGAGAGAATAGTTTTGGTCAGAGTAAGCTAGTCTTTAAGGGTTAGGTCACAGGCTGTGGAGCCTTGTGTTGTCTAGTCCACCCACAGATGAACCTCATCCTACTTTTTTATTGTAACCTTGAAGAATGTAATGCGTGCAACACAAATTTTGAATAATTATGAATAAAAGAGCATAAGAGACACATCTTTGTGGATGTAGCCCCAAGGGGGGTGAACCATTATAAATCTACCATGTTTATGTATCTGAATGGTTTCCTTACTGTTATGTTATTTATTAGTTAAAGAATGAATGATTAACTTAGATTATGACAACATTCATGCATATTTTGATTAATGAATGAATACTAGATCTAAATGAATGGATAATAAATGTGATGCATGAAGAAAATGAACAAAATACAGTCCCAATCCCTTCCCTAGTTGCAGACATATGAGTCTTGCAGTCCCCCATAAGCTATCTCAGGTGAGACTTCACTTTTCACTCTGTGCGCCACATTTCCTTCTGGTTTACCAGGAGGGATGATAGTTTGAGGGTTTTCTTGGAAACCTTTGAGATTAGAACTTGGGTTAGCCCAAGAATCCAACAAATGGTTCTGTTGCCAGTTGGAACTGCATATGATAGATTGGAATGGATTTGTTGAAGAATAACACAAAGAATGAAAATGTAGAAGGGAATGTTCAGGCCATGGAATCCAACAAAGGTTGAGATTGAAAAATGGGTAAGGACAAAGAAACTCGAGTTTGCACAGCATGAAAACAAAATCCCTAAATATACACCACACAGATATCTCGACAAATATGTGTTTAACGACTTGCATGAAGTAATTTTCTGTGAATTTCTGCATATGTTATAGGAGTGGTTATTGTGGTTGAAGGAAAACAATCCTACAAATCATATAAGACAACTGGGGTGGCATCCTTGGAGATCGCGCAGTTGTAGCAAGTCAATAATAAATTTATGCACGCAATATATTTTTGGTTAGACATTATTATTGCAGAGTTTATCATTGAATTTTCAGTTGATACTGTGAAGTCGTACACTGCTTCCGAGCATGATTTTCTGAAGGGACCCAGAGGTAGGTACAGAAGATCACTTTATACTTCTATCAAGATTTTATTATATGACAAAGGCATGATGGCCATGGAATCATACAACTAAAATTCCCTACACGGATGGGGGAAGGGGGGAAGCACTGACATGATTATGAGATATGGACATGGAGATGGATAAGGGGAAGCAGAAGGAGGCCATGGATCCGATCATCATGGATGAGGACCATACAAAGTAGGTAATGGAAAAATATGGAATGACGTGAAATGGTAGACCTTACCAATATAACATGAACAACAAAAATAGGTCCATAGTCGAGAAATGGGTCTTGGCGAGCGATGAAGAAGAGGTAGAGGATCTCCAGGCTGTTGAGAAGATTGAGGAAATCCTATGTGAAAAATATGAAAGGAAAATAAGAGGTCCAGGGTCAGGAACATAAGGTAGAACTCTAGTCTAGATCACAATTAGTGTGGAACCTACAACCCCATGTGCGACTAATACACCTGAAGGAACACAAGATTTTAGACAACCAATTTTTAGTAGAACAGGGGAAGCAAGTCATGGGTCCAAAAAAGGACAACCAACTGGGGATACAAGTTCAAGAAGTAGCATTCAACTATCTACATTGTGCGGAGGTAGTAGTTCAACACATTTCAAAATGGAAGGAGTAGATCCCACTATCATATTACCAAAGTTTCATGGTGAGGCATCAGAGGCCATTGAGAAACATTTATTTATATATGAAAAGATATGAGAAGCAAAGCAGGTTACATATGAGGATAAAAATTCGTGCATTTGGCTATAACACTCAGAGACTATGCGCTAGACTGGTACACGAGCCTTGATGTAAAAATTCCACAAGGAGCACAAAAGGCTGCCGTGGAGGTAAAACAGTTGCTAGAAAATGAATTTCAGAAGCCAAGATCACAAGATGAGTACATGAACAGAATGATTGAGATAAGGAAGAAACCAGGTGAGTCTATCTAGGAGATTAATCAAAGGTTCAAAAGTATGAAAGGTAAGTTGAAGTACTCTATTACTGACATGCAACATAGGAAGTTATTTGTGAACTCACTATTACCACACTTAAAGTATCATTTGATACCACAAAAGTTTCAAACTCATGAAGAGGTGCTGCAAGCATCCCTACAACTGGAAGAAAACCAGTATCAACATATAGATCCAACAATAGAAGAGTTGAAAGAGGATCTGAAGAATATGACATTTTAGTTGAACTAGAATAAAGGGAAAGAGAAGAGAGAATTTGTTTGGTGTATTTTATGTAGGACAGAAGGACACTGTAAGAATGAATGTACAAAATTTTCACAGTACTTGGCCACAGGGGTGCCAAACCCCTTTCGTATAGGAGTTCCATGGTGTGAAATTTTTAAGACACATGTGCATGATACATATCATTTTCCAATGATGCAGAAGTATAAGACGGTGCCAAAAAGTTCTTACTGCAATTTTTGTAAATCATTGGGTCATGATGACAAGGACTGTAGAACGCTCGAATTGATGAGAGAGAGAAATTCAAACACATACAAGGTACAAGCAGAGATGATGACATGACAATATGCACCACAGTTCAATAATGCACAACCAAAATTCAACCTCGCTCAACCACAATACAACAATGCGTAGATGCAATATAATAACACACAGTATAACCAAATACCACAATATAATGCACCACAAAGAGATAGAGGTGGATTCAGAGGTGGAGGGAAAGATAGAGTAGGATTTGGACGAGGCATAGGGCCAATAGTCTGCCATAATTGTCAAAAACCAGGACACTGTGCAAGAGACTATCCACTTCCACCTGCGACATGTATTTATTGTTGCACAACAGACCATGACACAAAATACAACCCAATATTATTGGGAAAAATACAAGAAAAACAAAACCATAACAATTAGAATTTCCAGTGGATTTTCGTAGAATATAGGGAGGATGGGAAGAACATCAACATAGTAACTCAAGAAGGAGACAAGACGAGAGTTGATGCATCAAAACAAGATCCAACTCAACACCAGTGAGTCAAGAAGAACACTAAACCACATAAGCATTTTGATGCGTGGAAAGAAAAGGAGACGTTTAAGGAGGCCAAATAGGAGATTCTAAAAGAGAACATTTCATCTACATCAATTGCACAACAAAGTCAAGATCCACCATCGTACGAAATTCCACCCTCAATGGATCACACCAACAAAGGACAACCTTCAGAGAAAGTAAGCATCCTAAATACTTTTCTGCAATCATGTGTCAAGTTATTGAATGATCCATCATCCATTAAGGTCTTACATAACTTGCTATAAATATGCAACACATAAGTAGAAGGGAAGTTAGAACATAACACAGTTAATAATCTCCATACAAGAAGAAGAACAAGTAGGGAATTTAGGTTAAATGCCAACATTGGGGATTTCAATATGGAGGATGTCATACTTGATTTAGGATCTGAAGTGAATGTCTTACCTAAGAAGACATGGAAGTGCATGGGGGAACCCACATTAGTGTATTCACCTGTCTAGTTGAAATTAGAAAATCACCATAGAGTATTACCAATTGGAAGACTTAAATGTGTGAACATAGACTTGGATTGAGTGCGCACTATGGAAGACTTCGAATTTATAGAAATAGTGGATGGCACAACACCCTACCTAACATTACTCAGATTGGAATGGGAATTTGATAACCAGGATGTGATAAACCTGAATACATGGAAAATGACCTTTGAAACAGGTGAATACAAAGTAATTTCTCCACTGGATCCCTCATAAGGAGAGAGGTTTGTAGAGGTGACATGTTTGGACTTGAAAGAAATAAATCAGTTATATAGGACTACCGCACGAGAAGAAGATTATGTCAACCCAATTGCAGATGGGGTACTCAGCTGGAGAAGCATTACATCATGTGCCTCAGACTCAATTATAGGTTTGGAAAACTGGAAACAGAGACTACATGAAGTCTCCACAAGGAGTTTCACAAGAATAGAGTGCGTAGTAAGGTGGGTCGGTATAGAAGTAAGGGAATCTCCCACTTTTCATGGTTTGAATGACCTAGAAGAATTCTTGACGAACTATAAGGAATAATTTTTGGAAAATTAGAGGTTTTTATCCCTGGACATTGCACTAAAGGCAACACCTGCAAGATGGTGGGGCGCACACAAGGAAACAATTCAAGACTGGTATCAGTGTAAAAGGTTATTGTGCATTATATTTGATGAATAACGAGGGAAAAATACATTGCAGAAATATGATGGACGAGGAAGGCCAACTTAACACATAGAAAAATACATAACACAATGGAGGTTGACACCACCAGAAGAATGACCTCATTACTTTATTCATACATTGGAAGGGATACCAGGGAACTGGTACATAGAACATGAACTGGGCAGAGGCACTATAGAATGAAAAATATTACAACAAAATTTTGTGGTAACTTTCTCATTTGAGCATGAGAACCCTAATATCGATTCAACCCTAAAGATGATACAGGGAATGATATTTTTTAAGGAACATGAGGTGGAAATTATAACATAATATCAACAACAGAACAAATAGACCGTCAAAGACTTACTCTGATGTTATCATATCGCAGAGGAAGCACCAGATGAATATGATCCACGCAACATCTAGATAACAGAGCTTGAAGGAGAATGAGAGGTGGAATGTCCATCTCTGGAGTTAGGGGAATTTTCTGCACCAATTAAGGTTAATAAATTCAACATTCGTACAAAATAAAACCTTAAAATGGAAAGCATTGGAGACTACTGGGATGATTAGACACTAGAAAAGATAAAAAAATTACTGCACAAATACAATGACTTGTTTCCAACAACCTTTACAGAGATGAAAGACATAGCAGGTGATTTGGGTGAGGTAAAGATACCCCTAAAACCAAATGCTATACTTGTTAGACAAACACCTTACATGATGAATCCAATGTATAAGAAAAAAGTGAAAGCAAAACTTGACCAAATTCTAGAAGATGGTATCATAGAACCAGTGGAAGAATCTGAATGGATCAGACACCTTACATGATGAATCCAATGTATAAGAAAAATGTGAAAGCAGAACTTGAACAAATGCTAGAATATGGTATCATAGATCCAGTGGAAGAATCTGAATGGATCAGTCCCATGGTAGTCCAGGAAAAGAAACAAGGGGAAATAAGAATTTGTGTAGATCTAAAGAAATTAAATGATCCTTTCTTACACGATCCTTTCCCTACTCCTTTTACATATGAGGTCTTAGAGAATGTGGGAGGATAGGAAGCATATTCATTCATATATGGATTCTTAGGTTATCATCAGATTAAAGTAGCTCCAGAGGATAGACATAAGACTACATTTGTTCTAGAATGGGGATCCTATCACTATACAATTATCCCCTTTGGATTAAAGAATGCACCATATATATTTTCAAGGGTGGTCATAGCTGCTTTTAAAGATTTCATACATAAGTTCTTAGAAGTATATTTGGATGTATGGACTAATTTTAGTCTTTTTAAAGATCATGTAGAAGTCTTAATACTAATGTTGGACAGGTGTAGGAAATGTCGGATCTCATTAAACATCAAGAAATGTATTTTCAACACACCTTTTTGGATATTGTTAGGACACGTGGTATGAAGATAATGGTTACTTTTTGACCCTACTAAGATTGTTGTAATTGTGAACTTACCACCACCAAATTCAGTGGGACAGTAAAGAGCCACACTTGGACATACATGGTACTACATGAAGTTTATCAAGGGGTATGCACAAATTACCGCGCTGATGGAAAATATGTGGAAGAAGGACACCAAATTTTAGTGGAACAAGGATTGTTAATATGGTTTGGATACTTTGAAGGAGAAGATGGTGACACCACCTATTTTAGTGTTTCCAAATTGGGAAAATACATTTCATGTGCATGTATATGCATCGACAATAACACTTGGAGCAATTTTGGCACAACCAGGAGAAGGTGACTTAGATCATCCTATAGCCTTTGCAAGTAGGAATTTATCAGACTCAGAGCAAAATTACAACACAACAAAAAGAGAAGGTCTACCCATGGTGTATGCACTATAGAAATTCATACACTAATTATTGGGAAAGCACTTTAAAATTTTCACAAATCATTCTACCCTCAAATATCTATTCAATAAGCCAGTGTTGGGGGGGAGGATCTGCAGATGGCTATTATTGTTCTAGGAATTTGATTTTATAGTAATAGTTAAACCAATGAAACTCAATGCCTGACCAGATCAATTATCAAGGATAACCAATGGATAATAACCTACTAACTTAGAAGACAACTTCCTTGATGTACAATTATTTTCATTACAGATAGCTGATAAGTAATTTGTTGATATCATTGAATTATTGAGCACACAAGTTGTTCCAAAGGAGTTTAGTACCACAAAGAAGAAAAATTTGGTAGTTAGAGCTGCAAACTATCAATTAATTGTAGGTCATTTATACAAGATGGGAGCATAAAACATTTTGAGAATGCGTGTGTTGGAGCATGAACGACCCATGGTTCTAGCAAAATCTCATGAAGATATATCTGGAGGGCACTATGCAAGAAATGATACCACGCAAAAAGTATTGCGTGCAGGTTTATGGTGGCCAACAATTCATAAGGATGCAAACGAATATTTTCAAAACTGTGATGTATGTCAGAGAGTTGGAAAACCCAACATGAGAGATGATATGCCCCTATGACCCCAAGTAACTCTTCAGGTGTTTGACAAGTGGGAAATATATTTTGTCAGACCTATTAATCCACCAACAAGAAGGTTAGGATCAATATAAATCATTACTGCAACTGAATATTTAATCAGATGGGGAGAAGCAACACTAGTCAAGGATTGCAATGCCAAGACAACAAAACACTTCTTATTTGAGTAAGTGATTACAAGATTTGGATGTCCTAGGATTTTGATGAGTGACCAAGGCACCCATTTTATTAATAGTAACATCTAGGCTATGACTGATGAATTTGAAGTCTATCACTAGAAGAGCACACCATATCATCCTCAGCCAAATGGGACAATAGAATCTTTCAAAAATATTTTTTATGTAGGAGCATCGTAAGCAGTCAAGCAAGCGTGAAGGGGAAGACAGCTGGAAGACCACCAACGCACGTTTTGAAATATTTTTGAAACATTGATGTAATAGTTAAAGGGAAGCATACTTGCATATTGTAAACAGATCTTGAGCGATTGCTCTCATCTATAAAACATTAAGGCATTTATGCGTAGTAAATGAAAGTAGGTAGATTTAAATTCCATATTAGATAGTTTTAGAGCGTAGGAGGGAAAACCAACTATAGACACCCTCACCTTTGTATCATTATAACATTAGAGAGCATTGTATCATTAGCATAGAGATGAACAGAGAGCTGTAGAGAAGAACCTAGGTACATGAGCTTTGAATTAATATATGGAGCTTTGAATCAGACTCATGGTGTTGTGATGTTTTCTGTGTATACATGCTAAATGGTATGCTTATGGTTGTTCATTTTCTCTGTTATGCATTTGCTTTAATATTGTGTGAATGTATGATTTCATGTTGAATGTTGAAGTCTGAGAGAAAGAGAATGAGTTTCAGTTGTTTCTCTTCCTGAGTGAGAAGTTCCTGCAAGGAGTGCAGTGAAATCGTCCATAAGGAGTGCGTCGACAAGGTTCAGAGTTTATCTCTGAAATCTTAGGAGGGATACCGTTGTTCTCATTCCAACAAAAGTGCAAGTGAAGCACAAAAGTCGTGCAAGGTGTGTGCAGGCCGATTGAAAGCTTAGAACTTATCAACTAAGGGGTGAATTGAAGGACTACTATTGTAGGGGGGTGCATAGAGCTGAGAATTCAAATACTTAAAAGTATTTGAGAGATTTCCACAAGGAGTGCATGCAGGAGTCTTTTCAAAGACTCGAAATCGCGAAGAAAGTTCAGAAGGGGTAGTGTCATTGAAGTGTTCAAAGGAGGACAAGGTTGAACTACTACGAGGGGAGTCAAGGGTCGAAGTCACCCAACAGAAGTTAAGTTCCAGTGAAAGAACCTTGATTTGTTTCGTGGAAGTTGTCCGGAACAAATGAGTGGTCGGAATTCTCCGTGAAGAATTCGTGAAGCAGCATGGAACATAGGATCCAGGGAAGTTATAGGGTGGTTAGAGGCAAGGAAGATTTCCACTCTAGGATCCAGACTTAACGTGGACCATTGATTGTGCTTTGCACAAGCTGTCAGATCATTTCAACATTTCAAGGATCCTAACAACAAGGAGTCGAGCACAGTGAACGAAAATCCCGAAGTCACGAGTTGTGACAAGAATTGGATTAGAGTTTCAGGATTTCGGCACTTCGGGTGTCGAGAAACAGAGGAGATAGTGATTTGGGAATGAGAGTCTCGAAAACCTAGGAGAGTGACAGGTGGCAGGGGTCTACGTCAAGGGTAGAAAGCCACAAAGTTTGAGAAGACAGGTGGTGCACTTGTCTCCAGGCAGAGTCAAGTTATGTTGACTATTTCTCAGCCATGCCGCCGAGAAGAAGAGACAGATCAATGCCTGATCCAGTGGTGGAAAGGGAAATGTGCAAACTACGTGCCAGGATTGATGCCATGGAGACAACACAAAGGCGCACAGTCGACACTGGGGATATCAATGAGGTTGACAGTGAAAATGAAGCTGGACATGGAGAAGAAGTCACAATCGAAGATGTTGTAGACGAATGCCTATTCAGGGCTATCGCAAGGATAGGTGCCAGGGAAAAAATGGAGATTCCCATGTATGAAGGGAACTTAGATGTTGAAGAGCTTCTAGATTGGATTAGAGCTTTGGATAAATACTTCGACTATGAGGATATTGAGGAAGATAGAAAAGTCAAACATGCAGTCACAAGACTTAAAGGGCATGCAACATTATGGTGGGATGAACTGCAGGCTGACAGACGCTGCAAAGGCAAGCAGACAATCAAGAGTTGGGATAGAATGGTTGCAAAGATGAAAGCCAAATTCATACCCAAGGATTATAAAATCACTCTGTTTTGGAGGATGCAAAATTTGAGACAGAAGATGATGTCAGTGAAAGAATACATTGAGGAATTCTACAAGATAAACATCAGAGCAGGTCATCAGGAAAGAGATGATGAAAAGGTTGCCAGGTACATGAATGGTCTGTGATATGACATCCAAGATGAGATGAGCATGATGATCATTTGGAATGTAGAAGATGATTATCATATGGCTCTAAAAGGTGAAGAGAAGCTGAGCCGAAAGCAAGGTCAAAGAGGTCGAGGCAGAAGTCAAGCCAGAGGCAAAGCAATTGCCCAAGACAGAGCTCAGAAACCTCAAGAAGAGGGGAAGAAACCCCAAAATCATCATGAGAGAGGAGGAAGCTCACCGAGACAGTTTGCTGATAGAAATACTTTTCCTCGAACCAGAGGAAGAGGAAGAGGCAGAGGTGGAGAAATAAAATGCTTTACCTGTGGAAAAAATGGACACAAATCCTATGAATGTCCAGATAGAAAGAAAGATGGTGGTGAGACTCACATTTCCAAAGCTCAAGGACGAAATGTTGAGGCAGAAGATGCTAAGGGCAGAAGATCACTGATGATGAGAAAATTTCTCTTGAAGCCAGAGAAAGAGGCAGAGAACCCAACCCAAAGGAATAGACTTTTTCGGACTGCTTGCAAGACCAAAGACAGGGTATGCAAAGTCATTGTGGATAGTGGTAGCATAGATAATATCGTTTCTACAGAGATGGTAGAAAAGTTGGAGCTGGAGACTATTGAACATCCAAGCCCATACAGAGTTTCATGGCTACAAAAAGGACATCAGGTAAATGTCACTAAACAATGTTTAGTTGAATTTAAAATAGGAGGATATAAGGATGAAATACTATGTGATGTCATTCCCATGGATGTTTGTCATCTATTGCTAGGTAGACCATGGCAATATGACAGAAATGCGATTCATGATGGGAGAAAGAACACATACACCCTGGAGAAGAATGGGAGAACTCACATGTTGTTGCCGATTAAGGATAAAGAAGTGAAACTAGAGGTGAACAACAATTTGGATTAAGGTTGTTCAAGACAAATGAAGGGTTGTATGAATGGCTTGTTATGCCATTTGGATTAAAAAATGCACCTAGTACTTTCATGATATTAATGAATGAAGTCCTGAAGGATTTCATTGGGAAATTTGTCATCGTATATCTTGACGATATATTGATTTTCAGTAAGACTGAAGCAGAGCACTTAAAGCATTTAGCTACAATGATGAGGAGGTTACAGCAAGAGAAACTGCTGATAAATATGAATAAGTCATCATTTATGAGGACATAACTCATTTATTTGGGTTTTGTTATCTCTGCAAATGAGTTGAAGATTGACCCGGAAAAGGTGAATGCAATCAATAATTGGCCATCGCCGAGAAGTTTGTTTGAAGTTCGAAGCTTCCATGGTTTAGCTAGTTTCTACAGGAAATTCATCTGAAATTTCAGTGGGATTAGCGCACCAATGATGGACATGGTGAAGAAAAGACACAAATCTTTTCACTGGATAGAGGAAGCAAACAAGAGTTTCAACTTGCTGAAGAAGAAGATCACAGAGCAACCAATTTTGGTTTTGCCGGATTTCAGCAAGACATTTTAGGTCAAGTGTGACGCGAGTGGATTTGCAATTGGAGTGGTCTTAAGCCAAGATGACAGACCGATCGCATACTTTAGTGAAAAACTGAATGAAGTGAAGGTTAAATACTCCACATATGACAAAGAATTCTATGCAGTCATACAAGCGCTGAAGAAATGGAGGCATTATTTGGTTCCTAAAGAGTTTGTTTTGTACAATGATAATCGTGCTTTATAATTCGTGACTCAATAGGAGAAGTTGAACTAGAAGCATGCTAAATGGGTTGAATTCATGCAGAATTTTACTTTTGTAACTAAGCATATTTCTGGAACTGCTAACAAAATTGTTGATGCTTTGAGCAGGAAATGTTTGCTGATGCAGGAGTTCAGAGTCAAAACTTTGGGTTTTGATAATCTCAAGGAAATGTACAGAGACAATCCATATTTTAAAGAGGCGTATGAGGCATCTGAGAATCCAATTCTCAGAGACATAATCCAGTGGACTGAATATATGATCCATGATGGATTGTTATTCAGAGGCAATCGATTATGTATTCCAAAATGCTCCATGAGGGAGAATCTATTGAAAGAAAAACACAGTGGAGGATTGGCCGGACATTTCGGTGATGAAAAAACGTTCTCAAAATTAAATGGCTCATATTTTTGGCCAGGAATGAGGACATATGTTAAGAAATTTGTGGACAGATGCAGAATTTGTCAGCACAGAAAAGGGAAAAGACAGAATACAAAGTTGTATCAGCCATTACCCATTCCAAAAAGGTCGTGGGACGTAGTGAGCATGGATTTTATATTGGGACTGCCAAGGATGCAAAGAGGTTGTGATTCAATCTTTGTGGTAGTCGATAGATTTTCCAAGATGGAACATTTCATACCATGCCACAAACTCATATTACGAACCCATTTTTCAAGGAAGTTGTCATACTTCACGGCTTGCCAAGGAGTATTGTTTCGGATAGAGATACCAAGTTCGTGGGACATTTCTGGAGGACTTTATGGAATAAGCTGGGGACAAGTTTGTCATTTAGCTTAGCTTATCATCCTCGGACGGATGGGAAGACAGAAGTTGTAAACAAAAGCTTAGGAGATTTGCTGAGGAGCCTAGTGACTGAACACCACAGTCAGTGGGATCACATCATGCCACAGGTAGAATTTTCTTATAATGATTCGATCAATAGAAGCACAGGGCAGAGTCCATTCCAAATTGTATATGGAATGTAGCCAAGGGGAGTTTCTGAACTGAAATATTCAGAACATAATGAATTCAAGAGTGCTAGTGCAGAGGATTTTGCAGAGGCAATGAAGGAAATTCACAGCCAAGTCAAGGAGCGATTACAAAGTTCAAACCAGGAATACAAGGGCAGAGTAGATCAACATAGACAAGAACTTTAGTTTGAATTTGGTGATCTAATTCTTGCACATTTGAGGAAGGAGAGGTTCCCAAGGGGAACATACAACAAGCTGAAGATGAAAAAGATTGGACCATGCAGAGTCTTGAAGAAATTTGGGGCAAACGCATATGAGATTGAATTACCTGATGGGATCAAAATTTCACCGATATTCAACATCTCAAATTTGTACCCTTACAGAGCTGCAGAAACAGGAGAAGATAGTGAACAGACTGAGGTTCAGTGGACTAAAAAAATTCTTGTAGTTGAAAAGCCACAGATGGAAAGTATACTTGACAAGAGAGTCAGCAAGAGGACTAGGAGAAAAGAGTATTTTGAATACTTGGTCAAATGGAAGGGACATCCAGTTGAAGATGTCAACTGGGAAAATGAAGCATAAATTCACAAGCATGGACAGACCGTGCAAGAGCTCATAAACAAGAGTTCATGAAAAATTTTCAAGCGAGGGAGTATGATGCAGGAGCATCGTAAGCAGTCAAGCGAGCGTGAATGGGAAGACAGTTGGAAGACCACCAACGCACATTTTGAAATATTTTTGAAACATTATTGTAATAGTTAAAGGGAAGCGTACTTGCATGTTGTAAACAGATCTTGAGTGATTTCTCTCATCTATAAAACATTAAGGCATTTATGCGTAGTAAATGAAAGTAGGTAGATTTAAATTCTAGATTAGACAGTTTTAGAGCGTAGGAGGGAAAACCGACTATAGACACCCTCACCTTTGTATCATTGTAACATTAGAGAGCATTGTATCATTAGCATAGAGATGAACAAAGAGCTATAGAGAAGAACCCATGTACAGGAGCTTTGAATTAATATATGGAGCTTTGAATCAGACTCATAGTGTTGTGATGTTTTCTGTGTATACATGCTAAATGGTATGCTTATGGTTGTTCATTCTCTCTGTTATGCATTTGATTTAATATTGTGTGAATGTATTATTTCATGTTGAATGTTGAAGTCTGAGAGAGAGAGAATGTGTTTCAATTGTTTCTCTTCCTGAGTGAGAGAAGTTCCTGCAAGGAGTGCAGTGAAATCGTCCGCAAGGAGTGCGTCGACAAGGTTCAGAGTTTATCTCTGAAAGCTTAGGAGGGATACTGTTGTTCTCATTCCAACAAAAGTGAAAGTGAAGCACATAATCTGTGTAAGGTGTGCACATGCCGGTTGAAAGATTAGAACTTATCAACTAAGGGGTGAATTGAAGGACTGCTGTTGTAGGGGGGTGCACAGAGTCGAGAATTCAAATACTTAAAAGTATTTGATGGATTTCCGCAAGGAGTGCGTGCAGGAACTCGAAATCACAAAGAAAGTTCAAAAGGGGTAGCACCGTTGAAGTGTTCAAAGGAGGACAAGGTTGAATTACTTCGAGGGGAGTCAAGGGTCCAAGTCACCCAACAGAAGTTAAGTTCCAGTGGAAGAACCTTTATTTGTTTTGCGGAAGTTGTTCAGAATAAATGAGTGGTCGGAATTCTCCGTGAAGAATTCGTGAAGTAGCGTGGACCGTAGGATATAGGGAAGTTGTAGGGTAGTTAGAGGCAAGCAAGCTTACCACTCTAGGATCCAGACTTAACGTGGACTGTTGATTGTGCTTTGCACAAGCCGTTAGATCATTTCAACATTTTGGGGATCCTAACGACAAGGAGTCGAGCACAGTGAACAAAAATCCCGAAGTCACAAGTTGTGATAGGAATTGGATTAGAGTTTCAGGATTTTGGCACTTCGAGTGTCAGGAAATGGAGGAGACAGTGCTTTGGGAACAAGATTCCCAAAACCTAGGAGAGTGACAGGTAGCAGGGGTCTACGTCAAGGGTAGAAAGATGCAAAGTTTGAGAAGACAGGTGGCGCACTTGTCGCCAGGAAGAGTCAAGTTACGTTGACTATTTCAGGGTTTCGTGGGTGGAAGAGCCTTATGCCCCGCATCCGGATTCGCGAAATCACGAAGTCCGAAATCCCGATGAAGTGAGAAGCCTGTTGAAAAGTCAACCTTTTTTGAGTGCATCGGAGTTTGGCAATTCGGGTTTCGGAGGTTGTAGAGATAGGAACCCTCGACAATAGGGATCGTGAAGTCACGAAACTCAAAGTCCCGAATTTGCGAAGGGCTCAATCCTATTTCAGGTCAGAAGATTTGGGGTGATGCTTCGTGTTCGATCGCGTGAGCACACTCATAAGAACCTGTGGTTACACAATTATGTGTGTAAGGTATTTCCCAAGGGGAAACCAAAGAGTCAATAAGACTCAAAGGGAATATTTAGAGCGATCCTGCATGGACCTCGACTCGAGGGTTTTAGGGTCCGCACCAATTTTGGAGAATGCCTTGACAAAAATTTGTAATGTGAACATAGATGATTGGGATTTAAAAATACCAGTAGTATCATGGTCATACATGACTACATACAACAAGTTGATAGGATAAGAAATATTCAGATTGGTGTACAGACAAGAAGAAGTGGTACCATTAGAAGTTTCGGTACCCATTCTGTGTGTGGAAACAATTACAAATATGATAGAAAGAGGCACAATACAAGAAATGTTAAGTCAACTTATGGAACTAGAAGAAGACATGATTCTAGTAGGATTCCACCAAGAGGTGTAGAAAGCAAGGGACATAGATTGACATGACGGGCACATAAATAAGAAGATATTTAAGGAGGGAGATCTAATTCTCCTATATGACAACAAATTTTTGCAATATCCCGGTAAGTTCATAATGCATTGGCCAAGGCCATATGAAGTGAAGTATGTCACAGATGGAGGATATGTGCAGCTAAAGGACTTGACATGAACATAAATGCAAGGAATGGTGAATGGTAGTTGACTGAAACTATATAGGGATAGTTGACCTACTAACTCTTAGTAGTTGAAATGTAGTAAGGAAGCTACGCGTATAGTGTACTATAGTAGAAATTAGGAAATAAAACTTATGAAAAGACATAGAAAGTAGAAAAATAAGAAAAAGGAAAAATAGAAAAATGAAGAAAAATCTAAAAATAAGTAATTAGGAGGAATAAGTGTTCCAGGAATGATATCGCGCAACAAATGGTGCGACAAAATTTGGAAGACTTCACGTGGGAAACTTGGACACTATGAAAATGACTAGAAAAAGTGAAAAATATGACAAAACATTATTGACTGGGTCTATAAAAAAGGAAAAAAGCACGAGAAAGTTCAACACTTAGTGATTTTTGAGTGAATAGAGAGATGAAGAGTGCACCCTAGGAAAAATTGTGTGAGGAATATAGAAATTGTCCACTCATCATACAAAATGACACCTACTAAGGTTGGCATCCTGCAGTGATATGTTAGGGTTACTTGATAGTCCGAAAAAAGGAAAAAAAGAATGAAAGATTCTGAGGATGTTGTAGAGTTGGAAGACGTCACAACCTCGGTGACAGAATCGATCATAACGACTAAGGTAGAGGAAGAAACATCGATGAATGCACAAGTCAAAGTGGGTTAGAGATTAGAAAACTCCAATGGCAGCACAAACCCTAACCTAGAAAAACCTACAGAACCTGAAGGAATGAAGGAAAAATAACATGGACATGTCGTAGAGGAGGTGTTAGTTAAGGATATTACAAACCAATGGGGCACCGAAGTAGAGGAAGAATAAAAGAAATAAATAGCGGTTGAAGGCCACCTAGCCATTAGCCAGAAAAGAAAGGCATTGGATGCAACATAGATCACACTCTCATACATACTGGATTCCGTGGTCATAGTGGAAGATATGTTGGGGAAGGTGCCAAAGCTGAGATATGTCGACCATGATGTTAAAGATGCGACAGAGTTTCCATAACTTGCGTAGAAAATTTATGTAGAGGACATGAGGGAGATAGGACCCCTAGGAAGACCCATCTCAGAGCCTACACAATGGATCACAGGGCTCTATAATTTGGGTATCATGAACCCACTAGATATACTACATTTGAGGCGTGGTAAAAATTTTGGCCTTTGTGTCAAACAACTCTTGGCCAAGATACATGGAGGTATCCTATGGATGGATAGGCCAGTCCCCATTGACGTTGCTTTGATTTCCAAGATTACAGGGTTTCCCACTATTGGCACACAACCCGAAGAGTACTTGGAGAATAAAGAACGAGAAAAATAAATTGCAGAGATAATGAATGTGCAGTTTGGAAAAAACATGGGGACCTAGGGTATAGTCATAAAAGAAATCAACAACGTCGCAACGAGGTTCACCAACAAGCTAATGGATTTCAAATTGTTGAGGAAGTGGAGGAAGGAGGAGGCCCCAACATAATCCATAGAAGTAGCCATGCATTGTGCAAAAGGAGTGATGTTTAGCTAGGCACCATACCTATTAAATCAGTTTTTGATTGACTTTAGGGATGCACAAGAAAATGTAACCAAGTTCCATTATTCCCTGCTCCTCATACTCATAGCTTTGGTAGGTTGGTAGGAACAAAAGTTATAATATTTTTTAGATAGGAAGGGGAAGTGATATGCAACAAGATATGAAACCCTCTGGGAAGATAAGGACAATAAGAATAAAAAATAAAACAACATAGTGTTTGCCATGTTTCTGGAAGACATGCAACAGAAAACAACAAATGTGTGGAGGATTGCTATTGAGGTGGTCCAGGAGAACGAAGGGATTTCCAGGTTTAAGGCATCCATACATCACATGTGGATCTAGGCCATAAGGGAGCCTAAGAAAAAGTGGTTGGAAATGAAATATTGAGCATCAAGGGAAGAGGTCGAATGGATTGTCAAATAATGGCCCGCGTAGTGGAAGGTTCCAACAACAAAGAAAGAAGCCAAGCCAAAGGTGCAAGCAAAGGTAGACACATCGAAAAATATAAGTAGTCCAGCCGAAAACACTAGAAAGGATACAGAGCGTGCTCAAGCATCAAGAAGCATCGCAACAATGAAAAATCCTAGGAAGAAAGAAAAAATATCAAGGGAAGAAGTCAAGGGTGATGAAAAGATTGGAGAAACCTCTTGGCCCAAAGAGGAAGATGCAAAGAAGAAGAATACTGGGGAACAACCCTCACAGATGAAGAGAACTACAACTAAGGAGGAAGAATCATGAAAGAGAATGAAATACCATAATAATCCTTGAGTAATCACAATTACATAGGACGATGCCAAGTTAGTGGTAGAGAAATTCCAAGACAGAGGGGGAGATGTAGTATGCATAACAAAGGCACAAATGGAGGAGATCAAGGATAAATTGGTGGAAGTCCATGATAATATACAAAAGATGCAAATTCCTATAGTGAAACAACTTACAATGCAACAAACAAATAAGACACAACAAAAACCTGTGCAAAAGGAACATGAAGTAACACTTAAGATCGTGGTGAAGGGAAAAGACACCTTCAATGTCACACAAAATATGATAAGAATGGACGAGGAGACAACACAAAATCATGTAAGGGACATAAACCATATTGAGATGGTGATGGCATATATACATACAAAGGCACCATACAAATTACAAGAAAGTGTGATGCAAGAAGTCCAATCTAGAGCTCGCACAGATGCTACTAACTTGGAAGTTGGTAGGGAGGTTACATAAGTGTTACAAATTACTTCTGATCAGTTGACCTTGGAGAAGGAGGAATATAAGAGACACACAGATAAATTAGAAAAGGGACTGACATAAGTCTATAACAACATCCTAGACTGCACAAAGGAGTCAGAAGTCACACCATAAGGAAAGTTCCAGAGGATTGTGGAGATCATGGAGAAACACAAATATGAGATCATAGAGCTCATGGAAAAATTGACTCCTACTACACCCACAGAAGTTAAAGATCAAAGAGAGCATGAGGCTATTGTGCACATCGAGAGTATTGTGTAGGAAGCTAAGGCAGTGGAATAATTATATGACAAGACTGCTCAAAGATGGACCAACATGGAATAATACGAGAAAATACAACAACCGGACCATAAGCAAGAGAAGATAACTGCAGACATGCATAAATAAAAGCCTATTTTTGGAGCACTTGCCATATGTGGCGGGAAAAAATCATGCAGAAGATGAAGGAAAAGCATCTCGCAAAAGATGGAGGAAATGCAACATGAAGAATATGGAGGAAAAGCAGTGTGGCACACATGCAGAAAAACCTAGCCATGTTAGGGTTAGAGTTTTGGATATGAATGTAATTGCTATGAGCCAATAGAATAGTATGAATAAAGGCCTAGGAGGTCCAGTAGAGGTTGGTCGGTTGGTCAAGGAGAGGATAGTTTTGGTACGAGTAACCTAGTCTTTGAGGGTTAGGTCACAGGATGTGGAGCCTGGTGTGGTCTATCTCGCCTCACAAATGAACATTATCCTACTTTTTTATTGTAACCCTGAATAATGTAATGCCCGTAATGCATATTTTGAAGAATGATGAATAAAATATTAGAAGAGAAATATCTTTGTGGACGTAGCCCTAGGGGGGGTGAACCATGGTAAATCAACTGGGTTTATGTGTCTAAATGGTTGTATTACTATTATTTTATTTATCAGTTAAATAATGAATGGTTCACTTAGATTATGATAGCATGCATAGTTTTATTAATGAATGAATATTGTATCTAAATGAACTGATAATAAACATGATGCATGAGCAAAAGGAACATAATACAATCCCAATCCCTTCACTGGTTGCAAACATATGAGTCTTGTAGTCCCCCATAAGCTATCTCGGGTGAGACTATGTTGTGAACTCTATGGGCAACATTTCCTTCTAGTCTACTAGGAGGGATGATATTTTGAGGGTTTTGTTGGAAACCTTTGAGATCAGAACCTGGGTCAGCCCAAGCATCCAATAATGGTCTTAAACAAGCCCCTAGAGCATGGTTCTCAAGGCTTTATCAATATCCAAAAAAACAAGGATATAAGAGAAGGACTACTGAAAACAACCTATATATACAAATTGAGGATCAAGATATGATTGTTGTGGTGGTATATGTAGATGATATCATATTTGGAAGTAATCTTACTATACTAAGAAAATTTTTTTCTATAGAAATGCAGAAAGAGTTTGAAATGTCTATGCTAGGAGAACTGACTTTCTTCCTAGGTTTACAAGTCACTCAAACAGATAAAGGAATATACATTTCCCAAACTAAATATATCAAAGAAATGATACATAAATTCCAAATGGAAGACAATTAACCCATGTGAACTCCTATGGTCATAGGATGAAAACTAAGCCTAGATGATGATTCATCAAGAGTAGACCAAACCATGTACAGATCAATGGTTGGTAGCCTGTTATATGCAACAACAACAAGACCATATATCTTGCAGGTTGTACGAGTAGTAGGTAGATTTCAATATGCACCTAAAGAAACTCACATGAATGTAGTAAAAATGATATTTAGATATCTTAAAGGAACCCTGGAGTTTGGTTTATGGTTTCCAAAAACATAAGATTTTACATTGAGTGGATATATTGATGCAGATTGCGCTGGTAGTGTAGATGACAAGAAAAGTAATAGTGGAGGAGCATTCTACTTGGGAAAATGTCTTGTATCATGGTTAAGTAAAAAATAGACATCTATATCACTATCTACAATAGAAATAGAGTACATTGCAACTGCATCTTGTTGCACACAAGTAATCTGGATGAAACAGAACCTAGAAGATGTACAAGTGAAATATGATAATCCAATCACTATTAACTGTGACAACACCAGTGCCATAAATATATCTAAGAATATTGTTATGCATTCTAAAACCAAATATATCCCAATTAAATACCATTCTATGAGATATTAGGTTTCTCAAAAGGTAGTCAAAATGGAATATATTGATACTAAAGAGAAAATTACAGACATATTCACAAAACCTCTACCAAGAAGTACCTTTCAAAATCTTAGACAAAATTGGGAGTAATTCCCATACCTCATTAAAAACAAACTACAAAATAAGAAGAAGAAGCACATGGACAAGGGGAGAATCACCTCAGGGGGAGCGAAGAAAGATCCCTTCTGTCATTGTTGTCAAAGGAGGAGGATTTATAGTAAAACCTAGTTAATATAATGGGTTCTTACTCTGTTGCCATCAATGAAAAATGGGGAGATTATTGGAATAACGCTTTTCATTGATGTCAAACTGTAGAAAAAGTCCTAAATATCAGGAGAAATGGCATTGCAAAAATCGTGCAGAAGCCAGACCGCAATGCAGACATAGATTCTTCATAAAGGATCATTGAATCATGACCATTATATCGGGATCCAGATAGGCAAGAGTCATCAGATCTAATTGAGAAATTTCAGGTATAACCAGAGCCATAAGATCGAACTGATAGATCATCAGCCATTGATCAAATCCAAGAAGAAGATAGAAAGCTTCGAGACTTTGAAAAATTTCCACTTCGACGATTATTAGAGAAAAGGAAAAATCATGAAATCAAGAAGTCGCAAATTCGTGAAATCCCGCCGGTCGTCCGATCTGATAGGAAGATCGGTTGAAATCTCAGTCATTGATCATGGTCATCTGGCATTGACCCTTTAGATGTAAATACATTTGAGTCCTAGAAATATCGAAGGCCAAAGTTTTGAAATCCCACCAACCGTTGGTCAAGGAGGAAATTTGGGTGAATTCTCGACCGTTCGATCGAGTATAGTGGAAGGATAGGGTAAGCCATAAATTCCTGAAGTCACGGAGTGCCGGAGCCCTGAAATGATGATAAACGTCCATCGAATGATTGATTAAATATTAACCGTTGATCTCCAATGTATGGAAAGGTTCAAAGTTTTTCGGAGCTGTGAGGAAGTGAAGATCTAACCATCCATTGAGGACACAAATCCATGACAGAGGAGAAATTGTGCACCACAAGTTGCACGATAATTAATTCTAAGGAGGTGTTGCACTATTAATTTGGACTGTCAATAAAATTTATGATGTGTCACTCTAGGATTAAAAGCGCACAATGGCCAAGTGTTAACGCTCCACTATGTTGAAAGAGCACGGACCGTAGATCTCTCCATTAGATTAATTTTTAATCATTGATCCAGGATAATGTTGAAATCACTAGATAAGCACCTGTTTGGAATTGTGTTTGGTCACGGGTTCTTATCACATGGAATAAATGGGTTCACAACTAGAGAATTAGCGCCAAAGGTCAAACAATCACCTTTTTTAATAGAGACTTAATAATAACCCAATGTCACATAAAGGAAAGATAAATCTCCTGGGGCTTAACTCTGTTTTATGTAAGAAACCCGAGAAGAACACCATTACTATAATCGATAGAGGCTAATAAGCGTGTTCACCATTGTGGTCACAAATACACTGAGAGCATGGTAGATGCATATGGAAGAATATGATCAATTTTATATCCATGCAAAACTTATAAACCTGTAAAAGTAGAAGATAGAGAGAATCCATACCAATACCATTTGAGAACCTGATTCTTAATATAGTTTCCTATTAAAAATATATTGAGGAAAATCAAAGTCATCTGATTTCTTAAAATTAATAAAGGAATAAATTAATTTATGTTAATGAAAGGGTATAATGGTTCATTATTAAAAGACAAAATGATTCAAATTTCACCAGTTGGAAGACTATATAAACGAGAAAGAATGGTAAGAATAAAGTGTCTCTATGGTCTACATCTAAAGATCAAAAGCATGTGCAGAGTCCAAGGAAGAAAGACGAAGATACTTATGAAGTGAGGGTGGAAGGGAGGAGCAAGGAAGGCTTAATCATTTTTGCTAATTAAAGTTTAAATAAATGGAGTTGGTTCTTCGTAGGGTTGGTGCCCTAAAACAAGGGAGTTGGTGCTTCGTAGGGTTGGTGCCCTAAAACAAGGGAGTTGGTGGTTCCTAGGGTTGGATCCCTGAAACAAGGGAGTTGGTGCTTCCTAGGGTTGGTGCCCTGAAACAAGGGAGTTAGTGCTTCCTAGGGTTGGTGCCCTGAAACAAGGGGATTGGTGTCTCCTAGAGTTGGTTCTCTAAACTCAGTCATTTATATAAACTTGTAATTTGTATTTAAGTTTATACTTATTTATGTTATTTACTGAAGTTTCTTCCTGATCAATAAATTTAATAAATAATTATTTAAAATTGATAAAAGGTATTAATATTGATTCACCCCCCACTCAGTATTGAACTACATTACAACATTTTCATCCTGCATAGACAAAGGAAAGTATAAACACATCATCCATAGAATTTTCCCATTTGTTTCAATATCTACTTCCCAACCAATTTGACTAAATTCCTTTTATCTATATTGAGTTCGCATCAGTGTGAAATAAGGTTGGCCCTTCTGCCTATTTATCTTTCTTTAATATTAACATTGTAACCCTGAAATTTTACAGTTACTTGTGTTGGAGAAATTTCTATTTTCGACACACTAGTTCAGTGGGAGTTAACTGACTAGTTCTATTTTAGACTTTCTATTTTTACCATCACTATTATGCATGCATGCATTTCTAAGGAAAGCTAACTGCTTGATTGCTTTTCTTAATTATGGAATGATTTTCCCTATATATGAGTGTGTTCCACTCATTCATTGTATCATATTGATCATGATCTATGTATCAATCATTAGCTCATTGGAGTAGTGTGAATATATTTTCTCATTCTTCCATATTGAATCTCTCTTCCTTTCTTGATAAGCTTTGTTTTTACTTTCTTTAGCTAGATATCCTGTGCAGGTTTCCATGAAACATTGACATGGTATCAGAGCTATGCTACTTGGAGCAAGCTAGACAAGCCAAAGAATAAGGAAAATCAGAGTTTCGGCGAGCTAAATCCATGGTCGTACCTTTTAGCATTTGTTCCTCCCAAAATATTACGTTTTGGAGGAAATGACCCATAAAGAAAGTAAATCGACCCATTTTGGAAGTGCGTTTTCAATCGTTTGGCGAGATTCTTCACCATTTTCTCAGAAATTAAGTCGCAAGATAGCCTCCTAAAATTGATACGAATCCGTGGCCATACCTTTCTACATTCATTTCTCCCAAAATATTACGTTTTGGAGGAAACAAACCACGTGGAAAGTAAATTAGCCCATTTTGGAAGTGTGTTTTCAACCGTTTGGCAAGATTCTTCACCATTTGCTCATAAAGTAAGTCGCAAGATCATCTCCTGAAACTGATATGAATTTTCACTTAAAGTGTCCTTTCTGCCGTGATTTCTTAATTTTTCACTTGTAGATTGAGAGTAAATTTTTAGGGGTTCTTAGAAACAGGAGAGATGGATAGGACAACTTTTATACAATCAAACTTGGTGGTAATCCTCACACCATACAATTATTTTGATTGGAAGCCCAAGGCAGAATTCCAACTCAGAAGGAAAGGATTGTATAATTTGATGATGATGACAGAAACAAAACCTACATCAACGATTGAGAAGATGAGATGGGCAAACCGTAAGGATGAGGCCACAAGACTACTTCTTGAGTTAATCTCCACTAATTTATGGTTTCATGTCGCTGCATGCAAGACTCCAAATGAGATATGGACCACCTTGGAAGGACTCTTTGGAAAGCAGGATGAGATGTGAGGTCATATGCTTGAGGTAGAGTTGAATACCTTAAACCCTAAAAGTTTTGATAATATACAAGATTGTTTTACTAAATTTAAATCTTTGCTATTAATCTTGGGTGAATGTGGTATTGATAAGTCTACACTAGAGAAACAACTTATTCCAAAAATCTTGGCCAAGATAGGACTGGAATACGCTGTATATGTCTCCAATTTCCATTATGGCAGATGTCATTTTGGAACAAATTGGAAAATGCCTACGTTGGATCAGTTCATTGAGTCTCTTACACAAGAGAAGAAAAAACTCATACAGATGGGCCTCATGAAAGATCCCAAAGCACATGCACTCACCATGCATAATGGAAAAGGGTCATCCAAACAGAACGGGAAGGAGGGATATTCCAAGCCCTTTAATGATTCTCCAGGTTCTAGAGACTCTTCAGATTCCAAGAAGAAGAAGGGAAAACAACGCACTTACTGTAATAAACTGAATCATGAATAATCCACATGCATGAAGAAACATATCGATCTTATGGCACATGCACTTTAGCAGAACAACCTTGGAGACTTCATTCCTAGAGGAGCGAAGAAGAAGAAGGAAGAATACCATGCACCTAAGAAAGGTAATCATCATGCTCTGGTTGCAATTAATTCCTCATATAATTCATGGATTATAGATTCTGGTGCATCCCATCATGTGGCAGCAAAATAGGAATTTTTATCTTCTTTGAGTCCATGCACAAGACCCCCTATTCTCATGGGGGATGACACTCCAGTAGTAGTAGCAGGAGAAGGGAGAGTGGAACTCCACAATGGCAGTTTTGAGAATGTTTTACATGTTCCAAAGATTTCTATGAATCTGCTCTCAATTTATCAGATCGCTCAGAAAGGTAAAAAGGTTGAATTTACATCAGATTCTGTTTCAGTAATTGACATGCATGACAATTCCATCATTGCAATTGGTGAGGTGGATCACAAGTCAAGGTTGTATAAATTCACTAAGTTTTTAGACAATGACTCCTCTATTCTACTTACACATAAGGAGATTACTTTGCATGCACCTCCAGTGAAACATGCATATACTCTTGTTCTTCCATCAGTTTCAGACATCAAAGATGATTCCATACATTCAGATTCTGTACATGGAAATAAGCAGGTAGTACAACCAGATAAGAATCCATCACCGAAGCTTCAGCAGATGCCCAAGAAGGAACAAACCACACTTCAGGCAGCAGGAAACCTTTCAGGGAATCCATTGGATTCGAGGATGACTCCATCTTAGCACGAGGATCCTTCTCATGTACTTTCAACTTCAGAACTTGCGATTCCCATGCATTGCTATATGGTTCAATATATCGATACACAAAACTACAATAGGGTTGTGGGAAATCCATTATGGAAAGCAGCCATGCAGAAGGAGTATGACTCACTCCTATAGAACCAAACTTGGAATATGGATCCACTTCCACTAGAAAGGAATATTTTTAGGTGCAAATGGGTCCACAGGATCAAGAGGTACAAGGTCCGACAGGTTGCCAAAGGACTTCATCAGATCCATAAATATTTCTACATATTCATGAAGACTTTCAGTGAGCAGAAGTTTCAGACTTTGCGAGATCGTCTTGCAGTGAAGAACATAATTTCCTAGAAAATGTCATTTTCTTCTTTTGATACATTATCTTTTGAGGGGGGATTTTGTTCCCATGTGGTTTTCCCTCTTTCCTCACTTTTATTTAGTGTTCATTAGTTGCATTGTTCACGAGTACCTAAAATGTCCTAGTAGTCGAGACTCATTTTTTACTCCATAGTGATGTTCAGGGGGGGTGTTGGAGAAATTTCTATTTTCGACACACTAGTTCAATGGGAGTTAACTGACTAGTTCTATTTTAGACTTTCTATTTTTACCATCACTATTATGCATGCATGCATTCCTAAGGAAAGCTAATTGCTTGATTTCTTTTCTTAATTATGGAATGATTTTCCCTATATATGAGTGTGTTCCACTCATTTGTTGTATCATATTGATCATGATCTATGTATCAATCATCATCTCATTGAAGTAGTGTGAATATATTTTCTCATTCTTCCATATTGAATCTCTCTTTCTTTATTGATAGGCTTTGTTTGTACTTTCTTTAGCTAGATCTCCTGTGCAGGTTTCCATGAAACACTGACAACTTGAATGTGGAGGCCATGTAATATATCATGATATTTAGGTTTGACATACAGGAAATAGGCATGTGGTCTAGTTGCATCAATCATATCTTATGTGGAGTATTCGATTCATCCCACATAGTTAGAGGGATGAGGTTGGTTAGAATAGGGTATCCCTTCCTAATAAGATTTAGATAAAGATATTTATGAACAAAACTCCATGTCTTTCTCTATTGTGGATCATCGAGAAGATAATTGATTGAGTAGAGGGTTTCTATGATTGTTATGATCAGACCCATACCAGTTGGTGAAAATTGATTGAAGGAAAGGTAACCCATCGCCGTTCTAGCCTAGGGGAAATCAACACCATGGTATGTGGGTAAAACAAGATGAATTGGTCGGGCATGGAGAATTAGGCCCTAAATTGAATTATTTTAAATTATAGACTTTGAATCACCAAGAATAGACATCACAATAGTAGATAACAATTGTGATTGTTGCCTGATAATAGATTTGATAGATACCTTCCACAATTTGGTTATTATGAACAAACCACAGATGGTTTTAAGAGGTGTTGGTTAACCGTGATGCGTCACCATAAAATCTATGCCATTTTCTTAGTCTTAGATATCCCATGAACTATATGGTAGTTGATTAAACTGTGGTCAGGGTACCAAGTACATCATTCAATCATGGACATATTTCCAACAAAATGTTTCTCAAAGGTCTCAGTGATGAATAAGGGTATGTATGTCTATATTGGGTTTAATAATGTATGGTTTGCAATGATTTCTTCAAAGACTAGTTTTTTCTAACAATTCATATTTATATTTAGATAGCTCAAGGAAGAATAGACAACGTTGGATTTTAGGTAGGATAGGTGTTGGGCCTGCGATATGGTTAATATAATGATGTGGATTGGATCCTTTTTGACCAAATGTGTATATGTCTTTTCCTGTTTTGAAGAGTTTTTTTGTTAAATCGCCATGATTCATACCAAGTATGCATAATTCATGTTTTATGATGGTTTTGAGTGTAATTCAACATGTTTTAATGATTTTAGGAAACTAATTCGCGTTCTGTGTGTCACAGGGAAAAATCGCAGCTCGTTTTTGCATCTGGCACTTCATTTGATACTCCATTTGGAACTCAGTCCGGTACTCCATCCGACACTCTGTCCTGCATTAAAACCATGGGCGATTTGGTGGTTATCATATCGGCGGCCAGCGATGGGCGAATAAAAGACATGGGTTTTTCTTGTGCTCATGGCCTCCATCTATTGAGCTTTTGACAACTCGATTTGTGTTGTTATGCTGGGCGATTATTGGCTCGCCTTGTTTCTAGAAGCCACTGGCAGTTAGGATGCATTGAATGTGATTTGTTGTTTTTAGAGAAGGTTGTCCCTTCCAGTGGTCGACCTCTCAGCTTGTAAATCTATAAATACCACCTCAGTGGTCAGACAAATAGTGTTAGAGAGAAAAAGACAGTTAAACTCTGTTTTGCTATTTCCAAACACATTTTTCTAAGACTGTGTAAAACTACATTTCTTATTTTAATGTTGAATTCGTGTGGTTGAGTTCGTGGTTCGTATTTGAAAAGTAGCCAGGACTTGCTGGGGGGCCCACCAACAGTTTGGGTGAATATCTAATTAGTTTTATTGTGAATTGAATAGTGTAGTCGTCATTTTATTTATTTCATGTACATGAGTTTTCATTATGCTTCTTTACTGTATAAATTGTTGTTTATAATTTAATTGTTTTAGTTCAATTTTGCAGGTTATTGTGGAGGCTACTGTTAATATGCAATGACTTTTTAATTAGTAGGAATTAGCTTTCAAGCTTAGATACTAACCCCTGTGTATAATTAGATGATAGTTAGATTTTTCTATATGCTGAAATAGAATTTAAAACAGAGTTAAAACAAGGTATTTAGTTCATGATTTCTTTGGCAAGGTTTCAGTGGATGGATAGTTGTTAGTTTTAGTTTTCATTTCTAGTTTGTTTATCTAATTAGTTTGCTTATCTAGTTGTTAGATAGTTTGCTTATTTCTTTTCTTGTCATATGGTGAAATAGGATTTAATTTATGTTTTATGAGCATTTACTCTTTTGCAATTTGAATTGTTAAAATAGGATTAGTTTAGTTTACTTTATGCAATTTCTTTTCTAGATCTAGGTTGCAATTTTAAGCTTGATTATTGAGTTTAGTTTCCAGTTATGAATCTAAGTAGTATGGATTTTCTTATGTTAGTATAGAATGCATTTGAAGTAACTAGAATAGTGTTTTTATACTGTTGATGATTAATGCATAGATTGACTAATCATATGGATATGCAGGGTAGTTGATGTTGCTTCTATCATGGCTAAGTTCTCATTGGATTGTCTAATTCACAATTTTTAACTTTTCTATCGAAGTGAATATTGAGTTTAACCCTGTTGAGTTATTGTTAATTGTTAAATGCCATCGTGATATTATAAGACACCGGATACATAACCATCAACACTATGTTTCAGTTTTCTTGCTTTTATAGATTAGATGATAGTTTTCTTTCTTTTATAGATTAGAGGATAGTTTCCTTTCTTTTTAGAGAATAGTCTTCTTGCTTTGGTAGATTAAAGGATAGTTTTCTTATCGTAGAATAAAGAGTAGTTGTTGGTTACTTTTATTGTCATAATGTTTTTGAATTTAGTAGATTAAGATTTCCTTTTATAAATTAGAAGTTATTGTGAAATTTAATTTAAAATAGAGTTCACTTGCTTATTAGCTTGATTACTTTTTTATTGAGTAATTTTGATTAATTTACTTGCTGTAGAAGTTATCATAGGTTAGTTAGTTGTTTTCTTGCTTGTTCACTTGCTTTGATAGGGTATTTGCTTACTTGTTTACTTGCTTTGATAGGGTAGTTGCTTGCTTGTTTATTTGCTTTAATAGGATAGTTGCTTATTGAATTTGAGTAGGTTAATTAAAGAAGTTTGTTGTTGTTATTTCTTATTAGGTAGATAGTTTTCTTTTGCTTATTGTCATGATTAAGTTAGTTTGCTTTAAGTAGGTTTTTCATTTTCTTTCTTAGGACTCTCCATCGATCCTTTGTTCAAAAGTTACTTAGGATAAATAGTTTAAGTTTCTTAATAGGGTTTGATCATTAATAGTCTTTTCTTAAATAGATTAGCCCTTAGATATCCCATTTCCTTAGTTAGACTATACTACCTCTAGCCTTTCTTCCTTGGCACATATAGTGCTACAATTATGAGTTTACTTACCCTAGGTTGACAATTTAATTGAGGGTTTTAGTGTGTTTTTAGTGCATATAGAACACCAATCATTTTTGGCGTCGTTGCCGGGGAGGTGTCTCAAGGTAGGAAATAGATAGGAAATAGATCTCTTCTAAACCTTAGCATTAGATTGGTGGCAGGGGAACTTTAAGACGAGAGGTAAGAACCTATGCATCTACTATTGCAAGCTCCCCCAAACCCAATGGTAGTTTTTCTTTTTGTTTTTGTTTGCTTTCATGAGCAAACCTAGAAACCCAAAAGGTAGATACATTAAATCTAAATTAGATATTTCAACCAAGGTTCCTTCCGACCTTTTTGGGGGAAGGAACATTCCACTCATAAATTCCGTAGACCGATACCGAAAAGTAGGAGCTAGCTCAATCCAAAGAGATAAATAAGTCTATGAAGAGACTAAGACAAGGAGCACTATAGAAAAGAAAATTGAAGCATCGGTAATAGTGAAACAAGAGGCAAGACCACTCGAGCCTTCTGCAGAACCAAAAAATACAAACTTTGCTTTTACACCACCACCAAGAGATCCTAACTTTGAAGACATCATAGACCTTGAACATGTGAATATTTGTTTTGGTATTTCAACCAACATAATTGTCTCTCAAATTGACACAGAAACTTTGGCACCAATAATCTCAACTGGCTTGAGTAGAGTCTCAGACATCCAATCAGTAGGAAGACCTTTCCATCAAAGGGAAACCTTGTTCTCTTCAAAGATAAAACCACCTAGGTACTCTCTTTTTGGAAACTAAACCAGTATGGATGATCAGAGGGATCACAACAATGTAAAACAGGGGAGGAAGAAGAAGTTGGAAACCAAACCGAAACTACCTTCGGGTTTCAATTTTGGACACCACCTCAAATGTCAATATAAAAAATATTCCCCTCTCAGCACTGCCCACCTTTTATGGTAAAAGTAGTGAAGATCTAGATACCTTTGTATTTGAATTTGACATCTTGTGTAGGAGCTACAACTACTTACATAATGACCAAAAACTAAAACTCTTTCCTGTCACCCTCAAGGACTCTACACTAAGATGGTTCATGGGATTGGGAGAATCCAATGTTAGATCTTGGGAAGCCATGAAAGATATATTTCTTAAGAAGTACCAAGACTAATTCAATACCAGAGAGTCTCGTAATGAAATATTTAAAATCCAACAATTAGAAGACGAGAATCTTGAGGACTATATGGAACGGTTTTCATACATCTCCCAGAAGTCAAAATACCATGACCTTCCAGATGATGCAGTTAGGGATCTTTTCCTTAAAGGAATTTCATAAGAATACCTAGAGATTCTTAACTTGATGGCATCAGGTGACATCTCTCATAAACCATTTTCCGAAAAATGTGAAATGTGTAAGAATTACTCAATGAGTAGAGCTAAAACATGAAAGAATGTTCGGGACCCTTATAAAAGGAACTTAAAACCAGTTAGTTCAGGTGGTATCACAAGAGAAGATATAGGGAACCTTTTAGAGAACTTCAAGATAGATATATTAAGCACAATAGGTTCCTAGTTGGACACCCTAAATATTAAAAATAAACAGGAGGAGGAAAATGCAACAATGAACATATATTGCCCAATATGCATGAGGAAGCATTCCTAAAGGGAATGCCCATTAGATAACATTTCAGTTTGTGACTTCTGCACATAAGACCATTAAACTAAAAAATGTCCATCATTGCCTGATTTTTTATCCATATATAGGAGCGAGGATCTTGGGGAATCCTCTTATGCACCTAGGAGGCCATGACAGCCTAGGAACCAGCCCACATACCCAGATCCATAATCTCAAGTTCTACCCTATTATCAACAACAACAATGGAACTCACCAAGTTGGAAAAACTAGTCTGCACAGTACCAACATCCTTGGCCTCAAGGATGGAGAGGAGGGAATAAACAAGGAAACATTCAAGCTCCACGTGTCCCTATTTCCAATCATCCTTATCCTTAGTTTCCACCGAACGCTCCACAACTTTTTCCAGGTTTTGTTCCACCACCTTTACCTCCTATTCCACAACAACAACCGCTACAATATCAAAATGCAATATCCTTGAGACCAACATTATTATCGACACAACCAATGACCAATCCCAATAATAGGCCCACTCAACCTCTTCATAATGTTGAGATGCAGGCCTTCCTGACATATGTTATTACTCATGTTCCATTACAAGAGATTCAACTAAGATCGAGAAAAGTTTTGGACAGGCAGATACCTTCAGTAGTCATCTAGGAATAAGAAGAAGAGGAAACCACCAAACAAACCACAGATGAAACTAGGTGGGAATATGTTATTATTCCTAAGGACCAAGAACCCAAGCTTCCCCAAAATGAACCTTCAAAAGTTACGAAAGACCCTCCTTATCTAGAAATATTAGTAATTGAGAAACCTACCACTCGACCGAAATTTGACATCTTAAATGAATTGAAGAATATTTGTGTCAAGATTCCCTTGCTACAATCCATTAAGGATATTCCAATATACTGTAAGGTAGTCAAATAATTGTGTATTAATAAGCCAGGTAGGAAGCAGAAGGATCCTCCTACAATACATTTGATAGGAGAACTTTCTAATTATATATCAGAGCAGCCTAAGGTAGCAAATTATGGGAACCCAGGAAACCCCATAGTGACCATAACCATTAATGAGGTCTCCATTGGAAACACTCTCATAGACCTAGGGGAAGCCATCAATGTTATGACCGCTACTACCTTGGAGAAATTATAGTTACAACATCTTCTTAGACCTACCCCAACCATTTTGGAATTAACAGATAAAACTAGGGTTATACCTAAAGGAATTTTGGATGATATCATAGTTACTTTAGCCTCATTGGAGTACCCAGTAGACTTTCTGGTCATCCACTCAAAGGATCCTACCAAAGGCCATCCTGTTATCTTGGGAAGACCTTGGTTAGCCACAACCAATGCATTTATTGGCTGTAGAGAGGGAGAAATGACCATCTCAAATGTAATTTCTATCCAAAATCTCACCATATACCCTCCAACTCAACCTATCATGGAGAATCTATGGTGGCTTGAATGTACATACAAGAATGAGGACTGGGAAGAACCCGTATTTCCAAGTGACCATGCATGGACACTTCAAGAGCACACGATGGAAAATGTGCTAAACCAGTTCATTTCTTCTATCACGTGTGTTGATTTTCCACAATCTTTTCCCCAGTTTGAATACATGTTTGGGGAAGAATTTTAGGAACAATTGGACCCATCCATTTTGTCTTTGAAGTATTTCATCTTCGAGATAGATGATTCCACCATGTCTTATACCATGCCATATGAGATTATCCCAGGATTGTTTTTACATATAAACTCTGGGCTAGATGCAGAAAAAAAAAATAGTTAGTAAGTATCCTTAAAGAAAAAACATGAGCATTTGTCTAGGAATACACTGACATGAAGGGTATACACCCTGACACATGCATCCATCACATATATACCTAGGGAGAAGTAACACCTGTTAGGCAACCCTAGAGAAGGATTAACCCAACACTCAAAGATATAGTAAAAGAGGAGATCCAAAAATTAACTCAAGGATTTATCTGCTTGTAGTGGTTCCAAAGAAAGTGACCATGAAATGGAGAATTTTTGTTGATTTCTGGGAGCTCAACAAAGCCACTCTAAAGGATCACTTTCCTCTTCCTTTCATCGACCAAGTTTTGGATACCCTATCTCAAGAGAAGTATTTCTCCTTTTTAGATGGGTATAGCGGGTACAATTAAATTCTCATAGCACCCGAGGATCAGGACAAGACAACCTTTACTTGTCCTTGGGGAACCTATGACTATAGGATCTTACCATTTGAATTGTGTAATGCTCCTGCTACATTTCAATGAGCAGTATTAGGGATATTTGTTGATGTTATTCATGATTGTGTGGAGGTCTACATGGATGACTTCAAAGTTTATGGAAACACTTACCAAGAAGCCTTAGATAACTTAGAAAAAGTCCTTATCAGATGCCAAGAAATGAACCTATCTCGAAGTCATGAAAAATGTAAAATGTTGCTAACTAAAGGATTGGTTCTAGGACATCATGTTTCATCTGAAGGGATAAAAGTTGATCCTGCAAAGATTGAGTTCATCGTCATACTTCCACCCCCAAAGACCCAGAAAGAGGTGAGAATATTTCTTGGACATGCCGGATACTACTGATGGTTATTGAAAATTTTACAAAGATTGATGCACCCATGTTTGGATTGTTAATAAAAGATGTTGATTTTTCTTGGACTGAGAAGTGTCAAACTGCCTTTGAAAACCTGAAAGCTAAGTTGTATGTGGCACCAGTTCTTAGGGGGCCTAATTGGGATCTCCCAATCCACATATCCATTGATGCCTTTGACACCGCAATAGGAGGAGTCTTAGGGCAGAAAGAGGACCAACAATCCTATGCCATTTATTTTGTAAGCAAGAACTTGTTCCCTGCTGAGCTAAACTACACAGTTACCGAGAAAGAATTCTTGGCAGTAGTTCATGCTATCAATAAGTTTCATCATTACATTACCGGTTACGAAGTATTTTTACATACAGATCATTTCGCCATTAGATTTCTCATGAATAAACACATAACTAATGGCCGAGTGATTAGGTGGCTCCTGCTATTGCAAGAGTTCAACATCACCATTCTTGATTGACTGGGAAAGGAGAATTTGGTAGCTGATTTCATTTCACGCATAAAAAATGAGGATGATGATATTCCTGTAGATGATAGTTTCCCAAATGGGCACCTTTTTTCCCTCTTTGTAAATACCCCATGGTTTGTAGATATGGAAAACTATTTGACTACTAGGATGTTACTGTCTCATTTGTCACCTCATGAAAAGCATAAAATTGTCACGCAAAGTGCTAGTTAATCTTGGGTTGGCCATGATATTTTTCATATAGGTCCTGATTTGATTATTCGTAGATGTGTCCGAGAGGATGAGGTACCAGAAATAATACGAAGTTGTCATGATGGACCATGTGGTGGCCATTTTTCTGACAAACGTACAACATATAAGGTGTTACATTTGGGTTACTATTGGCCTAGAATTTTCAGATATGCTGCTAAGTATGTGAGAAGTTGTGATAGTTGCCAAAGGATAGGAAGACCTACGTCGCTGATGAAATTCCCTTGCGTGCCTAGGTTATGATAGAACCTTTTGAAAAATGGGCCCTTGACTTTGTAGGATCAATTTCGCCCATGTCCCATAAGAAGAACTATATTTTGGTTTGTACAGACTATGTCACCAAGTGGGTAGAGGAAAAATCCCGATTTAGAAATTAGGGCTACAGAAAAATATGTTGTCGAATTAATTTATGAAGACATCTTTACCCACTTCAGTGTCCCTCATGCAATTGTTACAGACCAAGGCACTCAATTCACTTCCAAGCTGATGAGAGAGCTAATAGAGAAATATGGGATTAAACACTGTAAATCTTCTCCATACCACCCACAAGCTAATGGTCAAGTAGAATCTAGAAACAAAGTTATGGAAGCTATCTTAACCAAGACTGTTCAATTACATCACTGGGATTGGTATTATAGGCTTCTATAGGTTTTGTGGGCATATCAGACCACCTGGAGGAACACCACTAGGCATACCCCTTATGAGCTAGTATACGGGAAACAAGTATGTCTACCAATAGAATTCCAAGTGAGGACCTTCTGTATTGCCGCAGAATTGGGATTAAACTTAGATGAGGCTAAAAAACAATGAGACCTACAATTAAATGATTTGGATGAGATCAGGAAAGATGCCATCCAATGAACAATGTTAGTCCAAAACCAAAGGAGCAAGTGGCATGACAATTTTATTAAGAAGAAACACTTCCAACCTAGTGATTGGGCTCTATTGTTTGATTCCCGATTTAAAACCTTCAAAGGCAAACTCACCACCTGGTGGTTGGGTCCTTACGAGGTATTCACTGTATATGACAATGGAGCTATGAAAATGAAAACAATTGACGATGGACAAGTCTCCAATGTAGTAAATGGACTCCGACTCAAATTTTACCATAAGCCCATTTCCAAAGAAGACTTTCTACAGGTCATGTCAACTGACAAGGCATTGGCCTTAGTAGATGGGGAAGTCCCCCCTTGTTCTTGAATGTTTTCTGAATTTTCTACTGTACATATGTAAATAATTTTGAATTTTGTTGATAAGCAATTCTAGAGATTTCTATAGGTATTTATTTCACCAGGAGTAGACAGTTTCAAGGAAATATAAAAGAAGGATTTTTCTTCAAAATATTGCTATATTTGAACCTTGTTGTCTTCTAAGCATCAAATGAATATTGATTGGCTGTAATTAGCCATATTTTTGCAAAGATTTTTATCTTTTCTTAAGTCATTTTAAAAAGCAGTTTCTCTTGAAAATCTTCACCACTATATAAGGAAGTGATACCGTAACCATGAAGCTTAGAGGTCTCTCATACAATTTTCCCAAGAAACTTGAGTAAGTGAGTAAAGTATCTTTATTAAAAAGTAACAAGGAGGTCTGATTAGTGGTTAGTCATGGAAACATCACAATAAATTACAAAAGAAGAAAGTAAGTTGAGCCTAGAGATACCTTTATATTCTTTCTCAATGGTACCATCCACTACACACTAAATAGCTTGATTTTATCATATCTTTAGATAGGCCACGTCTTCTTAAGTACCCCTTACATCAGGAAAATCACTAAGGAATATAACGGAAAGTCATACTCTAACATAAATACCATCCCAATTGAAAAAAAAGAAAGAAAAAGTTGTTTTCAAAGCTGTCCCCCCATATTCTTGCATAAAGCAATCTTATACTAAAATCTTAAAAGATGGAGGGCCAGTCTCTGAGGGTGTAAGAGGATAACCCATCGGGATACTAAACAAGTATTCTAGTAGCGGGTACCATCCTGTGGTATGACTAAGTAAACCCGTCGGAGTACTGAACATGTTTGTTGGCAGCGGGGCATTCTACCTAGCGGGGATGGTAATTTGACAAAAAAATAAAATTTAAACTTGTCCTGATGTATGACATTACTTGTAGACAAAGATGACATGAAGTATGTATGGTTAAGCTAAGGTTAATGAAATCCATAAACTTTCCATTGGGAACTAACTCTGAGACTATCTTGAAAATCTCTTGCCTATCTCTTGCCTATCTATATATAGGATCTGTTATCCTATAGGTGGGGCCATATTTTAACCATCTCGTCAGACCAATCTGTGAAATTTATCTCTACACTTAACAAGTTGTAAATCTTCAGCTATTGGGAGAATTGACTGGTTTCCTATATTTTTTATTGTGAGGTGTCACAATACTTAGGTGTGGGGGAGGGGTTCATGAGTTGACAAATGATCACTGCCTAGATGATCAGGGGATCAAATTTTGCTCAAAAATTCAAAGTGCTCAGAATTGCTTCAAATCGAATGAGAGCATAGGCCTCTTCGTTGCGAACCCAATGCAACTCGTTTGGGTTCAAACGGACGTCGGGAGCGAGATATATCACGTTCTGTTCAAATTGACAAACAGGCAAAAAAGGGATGCTGACTGTACAGTCCGTACAGACAATGACGTGGCAGGCCGTATGGATGACGTGGCAGACCATACGTTGACATGGCAGACAGTTATTGGACAGTTGGCATGTGTCATGGTTTTTTGGCAGCGAATGGGATGGCGACACGTGGCCCAATCAAAGGCTGCCACGTGTCACCTGTTTGTTGGTTAAAACCTTTGCACTCAGTGGGAGTCGACCCCGTGACCTTCGGGGCAGGGTAAAGCTTTGGGAAAGGCCACCCAACCAATGCACCCACACATGTTACTTGATATATATATGCATTGCATTTTATTTAACATCGTTTAAATATATGTTGGGGTGTGGACCGGGCCGGGGCTAAGCCCCGGCCGTGGTTATATGTTATATTGTATGCAACCGGAGCTACGGCGGTTAGACCCACTGTAACTATGTTATAACCATTTGAATAATGCATGGTTTGGTATGACATGTGACCAACATATATATGCGCGCGGGTTTAACATTACGATTATCAACAGTTTTAAAACTTAAGCCCTGTTGTGTTATAGCGCACGATCATGTGACAACCATGTGCCCACGGGCCTTGGTAGTTAGGGCTGGCGCATAACTATTTGACAATTTGGACCGGTTGTGTGGTTGCACCCGATGCCAAGTTTTTATGCTTTAAATAGCGTGTGGGCTAGGTTGAGCCAAGGGAGGTGCGTTTTGTAGATGCAGAGACAACAAGATTGAAGGGGAGACTTCCAAGAAGACTATCTACTTCATTTTTTGGCCAAACGAGGTGCCGAAAAAGCCCAGCTAGGGGTTTTTGGATGTTCTGAAGCCATTGGAGTAGTCTATTTGGCATTTTGAGCATTGTAAAGCACATTTTTGAGCACTTTGATCAAATAATACAAATGATCCATTGGAAGCTGGACCATGAGATGTAGCCCAAGAGAGGGGTGAACTCCTTTATCATTTGCTGTGTTATGTGTTTTCTGTTCATTGATTATGCTGCTATTTATATGCATATTGAATGAGTAATTCCTATTAAAGTTGTGTTGCAAAGTTGATCCATTTGCTTTTAACACATAAATTTACCTTGCAAATATTTTCAAGAATACAAGTCTTCTTCATTTTTAGATCACTAGAGAAGTAAATAATTGTAAAACTTTATGTATTGTTTTCATGATACAGGTTATTACATCAGAAATCATTTTATTTTTGAAATGCTAAATCCCGTGTGTGCTATAAATTGTTGTACATATCCTTAAAAAACCAATTTATTGGTTTATTTTCGTTACAGGCTATTCATTGTAGGATTGAAATTACATGTCTTATGCGAGTGGATTGAATAATCATGGTGGAAAAATAAATAACAATGGAACACTCTGCCTCTTCTCTTAATCACTATGACTGTCAAAACCATTTTAAGACTGCAGGCTATCCATTAGAGGAGGAAAAAATGCATTTAGCACAGAGGTACCATATGGAGTGCCATATGGAGTGTCGTATGAGGTGTCATATGAGGTGCCGTATGAGGTGCCATATGAAGTTTCGTATGAGGTGTCGAATGAAGTGCCATATGAAAATATACACCAGTAACTGTCCACAATTTCAGGTAACTAGGAATTAATGGCATTAAATTGAATTAGTTCATAGCAATCAAGATCGAATGATGCAAACCTTAGACATTTTCATGATCAAATGTCCAAGTCAAAAGAATTGGACATTGATATAACTTCGTATCATTATGATTTCCCCCAAAAATGCCTTCAAATTCGAATTCTCTCACACATGGAAACTCGTGTGTGCATGTGTGGAACCAATTCCACCCTAGGTGCACTCAAAAATGGAATTGAGTTATCCCATTATTCCTCACACTCACCTTTGCTCATTCCAATTCACCTATGCTCATTTGTGTTCACCCCTATTTTTAAACACGCTCAGCCTCTGTTCATATCGCTCCTCGGTTCAATCCCGCTCGGCCTCTACAAAATCGTGCCCTTCCTTGGCCCAATTGCACCCTTTCTCTGTGAATTTCTCCTTCTGACCATTCCTTTGTTAATATTATGGTAGCTGCAGGAGGTATTTACCCCCATGTGTGAACTTGACGAGAATAGAAGACTCCGGGAAGCAAGAGAAACCCTAATGAGTTGGCTAATAACCCTAGAAGCCTTGTCAGCTCAAGAAGATAATTTATATTAGGCTATTAGCCTCCAAGAGAAGAAGTTGACTAGAAATAATAATAATATATTGAAAAGACACATACCCAGAAGGGAAGTCGACACCCAACAAAACTGGCATGATTACTATAAATATAGGGCGCCAGTTCTCATTTGTCACATCTCAGAATTGCAGTTCTGCAGTTTGGTGCGCACTGCAGTTGCAGTCTTGTGCATAGGTTTGGAAGAAGAGATGGTGCAGCTGCAGCAGTAGAAAGATATCAGTTTTGGCTTGAATATCTCTTGGCTAGGGTTTGGAACATCTGATCATTCTTTTGTGATGCGCTATCCTTGGGGATTGATGCACTACTCTTTGTTTGTCTATCTAGCCTATGGTTTTCTTCTGGAGGAATTCTCAGTCAAGGTTAAGGTGCTCGTAGGGAGGCTTCGGCCTATGGTTGGGTGACAAAGGTATCGTCAATGGTAAAACAAGCACACCATATTCTATATTCTAACAGGTTATGGGCCCACGCCCCTTCAGTCAGCCTAAAACGATGGAAGGAAACATAGCCACTAGACATTGAGCTCGTTGAGGAACTGCCACTAGGGTTACTAGCAGGAGCAGTCTCCAGAAGTACTGCATCTAGGGTTACTAGCAGAAGTAGTTGCAGAAACCATAAACCTCTTGTCGAGGCACCTTAAGTGATGAGATTTACCTAATCTCTGGATAGATCAGTGTGCCCTAGCCCAGCACATCTCCTGGTACTCTCAGAAGGCCAAGACATGAAGTTTGGATTTTCGGTCAAATCTAGGGTTTGACCAAGTCAAGCAAGCCATGATGAACTCTATGAAGTTTGAGAACAAGATAGATGGAGCCTCTAACTTTAGAGCATGGAAGACAAGGATTGACCTCATCCTTGCTAAGAATAAAGTGCTGGATATTGTGAAAGGAAAGATCGTGAAGCCAGAATTTAAAGAAGGAGAAGAGAAGGAACCACAAAACGTTGCAACTATGGAGAAGTTTAGAGACATTGACATCAATGCCATGAATATCATAGTGGATTCCATAAAATACCACTTGATACCCTACATATCCCATATTGACTCATCGAAGAAGATGTACGATGCCCTAACAAATCTCTTCTCAGTCAGAAACATTGGACAAGTTATGAGTCTGAAGAATGAGCTCCATGACATGAAGATGAATGATGACAACAACATAACATCATACTTTGTAAGGATCTCCCAGTTAAGAGATCAACTACAAGCTATTGAAGAGATCACTTCAGAAAAGGAATTGGTGAACATAGTACTCAATGGTCTTCCCAAGACATGGGATGCACTTTTCGCAAGCATGAACACAAGGAAGGAGTACCTGACATTTGAAGAACTTTGGACTTGTTGTGCTCAAGAAGAATCAAGGATCAATGCAAAAGAGAAACCTCAAGAGCCTTCACAACAAGATTCAAGAACTTCAAGAACAAAAGGAAGATTGGTTCAAGGAGGAAGCCAAATCAAGAGAAAGACATTTCAGAAATACAATTCTTCAACTGTCAAAAGTACGGTCACTATAGAAATCAGTGTCCCGAGCTAAAGAAAAGGAAGGAGAAACACGAAGCATCGATTGCCAAAGAAAAGGAACCGACAAAGAAGACTAAGCAGGATGGAAGAGACTTCTTCTACTAAAAGGTAACAACACCCTTCTTATTTCTTGTACATATCTTGCTTGCATCGTTTTTATACGTAATGTGTTCCAAGAAGAACTATACCTATGAAAGAACAACAAGACAAGGATGAATATCATTAGATAATACATATGAAAGGATGAAATACAAATAATGTGGAAGACACTACAAGATAAGACCGAAATAAAAATCAATCTTGAAGAGACTTGGAAAAAGAAAAGATAGAAAGAAGTCAACAATCGAAAGGAAACTGGAAAAAGACTCATGACATTCTATAGAAGACAACAAGACAGAAGCGTGGACTCTGTTAGACAAGAGAGCCAATTATATATTGCAGAAGACAATAAGGATGCAAATGGAAGCGTGGGATCTATTATATATTGTAGAAGACAATAAGGATGAAGACAGAATCATGGACTCAGTCAGACAAAGGGAGAAGATTATATGCACTTATACATGAAGCAAGGATCAGGAGGGAGCTAATCCTATGATCCATTGAAGATGATGATATATATA
>ML795214.1:469028-523910 GCA_009831015.1 Picea engelmannii | reverse complement strand
GGAAGGGAAGACTCTCCAAACTAGAAGAAGGTACACAAACATTTATTTTTGTGATTGAAATAACTCTCCAGTTAGGAGGGAGCATTGAAAATATCATTTATCTTTGTAATTGAAAAATAGTCCAGATTGAACAGATGCTTTCCTGTTCGGAAAGTGGATTGAGATTTCTGATGGACAGTGACTTCCCATTGTAGTTAACATGGGAGGCAGACTGATTGTTGATGTATCATAGACAATGACTTCCCATTATGGGGAGTCGTCTAGGACAGTCATTCTTCTTGGCAGTTACTATGAGTAGTGGTCAAGTAGAATGGTCCGCCTCGCCGGGTAATCATTCTTTCGAAGTTCACAGTTGTGAGCAGTTTCGAAGAATCGTCCATTTTGGAGGTTGATGCAGGACAAACATTCCTCGAGGGCAGACTCGTTCTCTCCAAGTTACACTTTGTTTAGTGTCAGAAGAATGGTCCAGGGTGGGGAATGGTCTAGACAGTTATTCCTCGAGGGCAGACTCATTCTCTCTAGGTTACACTTTGTTTAGTGTTGGAGGAATGGCCCAGGGTGGGGAATAGTCTAGACTCAGCAATCAGGGACAGTTATTCCTTGAGGGAAGACTCATTCTCTCCAGGTTACACTTTGTTTAGTGTCAGAAGAATGGCCCAGGGTGTGGAATAGTCCATGACAGTCATTCCTTAGGGCAAACTCATTCCCTCCAGGTTACACTTTGTTTAGTGTCGGAGGAATGGCCCAGGGTAAGGAATGGTCCAAACATTTCTCGAGGGCAAACTCATTCTCTCGAGGTTACACTTTGTTTAGTGTCGGAGGAATGGCCCACGGTGAGAAATGGTCCAGGCTCAGAAATCAGAAATAATCCTTCTTCCTTGGTTGAGAAGAATGTGGTAGATAGCCCATTGTTGATATTGAGGGAAAACATTCTTTCAGATATCACAGACGTGAGTGAAAGATTGGCCCAAATGATTATTGTTGATATTCTATACTGAAGGCAAACATTCTTTCATATCTCACAGACGTGAGTGAAAGATTGGACCATATGATTCAGTTTTTATCATAACATTGTTTCTATGCAGATGAAGATTACTGTGGTGGTAGACATTCTTTCAGATCTCACAGACGTGAGTGAAAGATTGGCCCAGATGATACAACTTTTATCATAACATTGTTTCTATGCAGGATGCTCTCAGATGTTTGTTATGAAGACTATATGACAATAGATGAGGACTACTGTGGTGAATATGTTTCACCGTTCGCAACCATAAGTTGTTGATCAAGTACTTATGTATTACTTGATGTGGTAGTGAACCACTGGATTGTAGTTATGTACTACTATGAATAGACACAGGTGTGTTCTATCCTCATTCTAATTGCCTTGAAGACTATCAACAGTTTATTGGAGATAATGATCATTTAGATGAATGATGAACAGAGATTTTCCAGACAGAAAATAGTTCAGAGCTTTTACTCCTCTTGTATCACTCTATGGTGAGAGTGACTTATCCAGCATCATATCTAACTACTCAGATGAAGTATAGTTTTGAGAGATGATGCAGCTGATGGTGATGGTGATGCTCATGATCTAGTCATGAAATAGTCTAGATGACTATATTGATGCTACCGGGTAAATGGTATGTTTTGTGCTCAAGTCCATTACCTGTAAATACCTCTCTAGCTAGGAGGGAGTGTTAATATTATGGTAGCTGCGGGAGGTATTTACCCCCATGTGTGAACTTGAAGAGAAGAGAAGACTCCGGGAAGCAAGAGAAACCCTAATGAGTTGGCTAATAACCCTAGAAGCCTTGTCGACTCAAGAAGATAATTTATATTAGGCTATTAGCCTCCAAGAGAAGAATTCGGCCAGAAATAATAATAATATACTGAACAGACACATACCTAGAAGGAGAAGTCGGCCCCAACAAAATTGGCAGGATTACTATAAATACAGGGTGCCAGTTCTCATTTATCACATCTCATAATTGCAGTTCTGCAGTTTGGTGCGCACTGCAATTGTAGTCTTGTGCGCAGGTTTGGAGGAAGAGCTGGTGCAGCTGCAGCAGTAGCAAGATCTCAGTTTTGGCTTGAATATCTCTTGGCTAGGGTTTGGAACATTTGATCAGTCTTTTGTGATGTGCTATCCTTGGGGATTGATGTGCTACTCTTTGTTTGGCTATCTAGCCTATGGTTTGCTTCCGGAGGAATTCTCAGTCAATGTTAAGGTGCTCGGAGGGAGGCTTCGGCCTATGGTTGGGTGATGAAGGTATTGTTAATGGTAAAATGCGCACACCATATTCTATATTCTAACATCCTTCACACCATCACGATTCCAAAAAGGTATGAGTCTTCTTCCTATGTAGACCTCTTCGCCATCCTTGAGTTTTCACAGTGCAGAGAAGTACTTTTACGTGCAGGCTGGGGGTTGATGTTACACATTATTTTGGTCACCCTGATGATGATTACATAAACATGTGTTCAGGTTCCCAATATAATATTTTTCCTGAGAAAAGAAACCTCTTTCCACCCTTGCAAGATGCATTTTTGGAAGGCCACCGCGGGAAAATCCCTTTACATAGTGAAGAAATCCCTGATTTCCGCATGCTGCACTATAGCCAGTCCACAGGATTTCCGCAGGCTGATATATAGGCAGGTCGCGGAGACACTTTAAAACTAAAAGAGAAAAGAAGTTCTAGAAGCTTCTAGAAGTGGAATCTTCTGGAAATTTGAGGTGGCTTCCTTATGGTTACGATCCTACTGACTTCTTTGATTTGATGGGATCATCCTCATCTATTTAACCACTTCAGATTCTCCTATATAATGATAGGCTTCTCATGGAAAAGGTTAGAGGAACAAGCATAAATAAGAATAGAGATTGAAGAAAGAATAGGCTGAAGACTGTGTGAGGGAACCTATTTCAAGTGATGCTTGAGGTCTCCACTCATCCATAAAGTTTTTGAGATAAATATTAATGCAAATGTCGGAGAAAATGTATGTGTGTGTCAGAACGAAGGGCCACTGAAAGGGAACTTGAGACATCAAGACGATTCGGTTGTCTCTTCTACCTTTCATTAATATAATACGGTGGCATGTCTCTTTCCCATAAAATGATTGATATTTTATTACATGACTCCTTGATCACATGTTTAGGTTGTCATTGAATTTCACCATTGTTTCTCTCATGTTAGTTGATTTGTGTTATTACAGATATGATCTTAGAGGAGCATTGGAGCAAAGCAGGATCAACAAATACATAAGGAAGCGATTCATGAGGTATGTTATCTATTCCTCCTTTGGTAATTAAATTCAATGATCGTAATCTAGGGAAAGCGTATTGTTCCATCTTGTTTTGTTCTAGATCCAGGTGTATCTAGGGGGATTAGTTCATGTCCACATCTACCAATTTACCCGTTAACCAAATTGGTGACTCCACTGGGGAAGTACAACTTGATTGTTGTTTTTTGTTGGCCATTTGATCATAGCCTATCTTTTACATTCTGTTTCAGTCTCTGAGTCTGTGGGAGATCCAATTGGACTCACTAGATTTAAAATTTTCCTGAGACCCTTTGTCCCTTTTGAAAAATTTTCTATTTTGTGAAACGCGTCCACACTGCACCTTATTGGTAGCTCGCAGAAACATTCCATTTCTGCACCCTGGTGGTTTGTTTCAGTGTGGGATTTCTATGACCTGCATGATTATTGGCCTGCGAAAACCATTGATTTCCCACTGCATTATACTGCCTGCCTACGGCGGCGTTTGAAAACTTTTTGGATTGGGTCTTGACCTTTACTATTGCCCAGTTTTTGCTTCAGTCAGCTAGAAAAATATTTTTGATACCAGTTCTTGAATGCTTCTGATTGTTTCAACTTGATCTTGATTGATTTCTAAGATCGAACGCCTCTCTTTTGATCTTTTTCGATCTTTGTTTTTATCGACAAGGATATAATCTCTGGACTTGCATCCAAGTGCTTGATTGATCAAAGCTTTTGTTTTGGGTTTGGATTTGTAAGTTGGTTGCATCTTCTGGATTGCTTAATGATCAGAAAAACATTTATTGTTCACATTTGAAGAAACCTTTTCTTGTCATTGTGTGTTTTTATTTTCATTGATAGATTGATTTGGGTGCTTGTTATGTGTTTTATTTTCATTGGTTGCTTACCCTTTCTTAGTTCCATCCTTGTTTTCGGTTTCTAAAAAAAAAATTCGAAGTCTTTTAAGTCTATTAAGCAATCATTTATTCAGAAAATATTGGCGTTTGAAATGTTGAAAGAGAACGAATAGTGAAATTACATTGTTAATGATTGTTTGGTACTACATTCAAAAAGGGAATTGTACATCGTAGTTTGCATTGTTCCAGAAAAATTCTTTTTCCCTGCTGTAGATAGAATTCATCGAACGAAAGTTTGTATCATTCATTTCTATTTACGCATTATTCGGTCAAAGTCTTACACAACATTGGTTTCATTCCCATCTCCCTCTTGAGTAACAACAACCTTTAATGATATTGCGAAACTTTAAAATTCAACTAGTAACATTTTCTAGGGATCTTTTACACCAACATTAGCTAGGCTAGAGCTTTGGAATAGGCAGGGAGACAGATTCTCTAAAGCACAAAACACACAGTAGTATCTTGTGATAGGGAGTGTCAAATTCCTTGAGAAATTTTTTCTTGGGAAGCCCTTCTCACACAAGGGTCAACCTTGAGGTCACAATGAGATTGACAGAGTTACTCACCCTGCTTTGTTGATCTAAGTGTAGAGAATGCACATATTACGGGGGTCACTTGAAGGTATACCCACAATGATGTGTGGAAGCCTCTCAAGTTGATTTAGGGCTAGATACCTTGCCCTTGTGTGTGGATAGGACTGCTGACTGTTTCCCCAAGCATCATTGTTGTTTGTGGTAACTTTAGTAGCCTATCTTCTTAGGGTCTTACACAAGGTGACTGTGGAGGGGTAAGTCTTCACAGTACCTAGAATCGACGTTGGCCAGACTCACTCGAGCTCCTTGGAGGGTGTACCCACGATTATGTGTGGAAGCTTGCACCATGGTGTAAGTCCATTAAGAAGGTCGTCGATGTAACTTTTCCACCCTAGCGCAGCCCCTTCTTGTCTCTACGTCGCGACGTTGGATTTCAACACCAACTAGTGACTTCAAAATAACAAGGTCTTCTTTGCTTGGTTTTGATTCCTAGATTTTACTAGCACGTGCTGTTTTTTTCCATAAGTTGGCCATTGAGTTTATTTTGTAATATATTTAGCTCTGCCAACATTGACCCTCCACACTGCTCACGTAGAATGCAAGGACTACCCCTAGAAGATCTAGGAGGTTCTCAACCCTTGCCTACCAACCCACTGGAGGACTCTCCTCAATAGAGTGAGGTCCAAGACACTGCCACTCCACGAGTGGAAGGTTCTGATTCTCTAGAGTCTTTTCAAATTCCTCACAGTTCCGAGAGACGTATTCTTCAGGTAAATTATTTCGGAGATATTATTGTTGAAACTTCTGGAGTACCAACCAGACCGTTCATAGGCCCTGAAGGTCAGGATCCATTTTGGCCTACTCACATTCCAAGACGGGATATTTTCGGCCCCGACACAAGTGCCGATATATTCATCAAGTACGAGCTACCCAAAACATCTGATATAGAACATACTCTCATTACGACTACCTATATGTTCGGCGGTTCCAACACCCAGTTGGCAGATCCCAACCCGACCATCCCCCTTCAGATGGCCCATTCTACAATGGTCCCAAATACTATGACTATTCCCACCAGGAATACAGTGGCTAGCCAAGCCCCCATTGGCACGTCACTTTCACCTAGACTCACCCCAAAACTTCCCTCTGGATATCATGCGTTGAATTCTTTTATTCCCATTCCTACACAAGTCCCATCCAGAACTCCTAGAGTCTCCACTCCTTCTGGGAAAAATCTTGTTCCTGGTTTTATTCTGAAACTTCCTCGGCCCCCTTCCAGAGGGTCTTGTCCATCCCCTATCAGAGGAACTGACCCTAGTGGCACCACCTAGTCTTTCAAACCTAATTACCAGATTCATGTCGGTGGACAATTTCATCTTGGAGGCCAAATGCAATCCCATTTTGGAGGTCAAATCCCAATTGGGACACAACCCTCAGTTGGAGGGAAACCCCCACCTACCCCACCCTATGGAAAAAAAATACCTGTATCCTTGGCCCACTATTGGAACTATCTTATCCAAAATAATCCTCAACCGATTGGGGGGCAACAACCTCAAGCTATCTCTTTCATACCCCCTAGTATAGGCCAACCATATCCAGGTCCATCCAATCCCATTTGGGGTTCGAACACTTGACCCAATGTCCCTATTCAAGAGAACATCCCTAACCAGTACAACCCTATAGGTTACATGCCTTCGCACCAACAACCAAATCTACCTGGATCTTCGCATTATATGAAAATTTCTTATGGTCCTATTGGTATACCTACGAGACTTCCTCCCCAAAGTCACCAGTACCCCCACGTGAATAGACAATTACCCTTCTTAGCCACCCTGGACCTCCCTGATCTGTCTAGAATTTTAAATGATCCTATCAGTCACTCTCCTTAGTGGCCCATAATATCGGCCAAACTACCATCCGACATTCCTAAGTTCGATGGTAAACCGGGAGAGGACTTGAACAATCATGTAATGACTTTCCACCTTTGGTGTTCATCTAACTCTTTGATGGATGACTCTATTTGATTACTTCTTTTTCAACGAACTCTCACGGGTTCAGCCACAAAGTGGTATATAGAATTTCCACGAGGATTCTTCACTGATTTCAATACTCTAGCTATGGATTTCCTCACTCACTACCAGTTTCCAATCTGTTATGAAATGGGGACCGAGATTTTGAGTTCTTTCAAGCAAAGTAAATCCACTCATATCTATGATCACATTCATGAGTGGAGACGAAGATGTCGTCTAATCAAACTCGATCTTCTCGATCAGTTATTGGTAGAATGGTTCATGAAATCCTCCATGAATGACATATCTAAAGACATTACTATGGGTGGAGTTGTCATAGTAGAATAGGTGATCAATCGTGCTTAGTATCTTGATCTCATTTATTAAAAAATGGGTACTCTTTATGATCTGCTCCTTGATGCACCTCGTCCTTCTACCACGACCACCTCAATGACCCCAACAACTTCTCATGTCGCTGATGGTGTGATAGGTACTTTCCATACTCAACCTCATTCTGCACAGACCTCTCACACCACACCCAAATCCCATGTTGGTAATTCTCAAACTTCTCTGATGCCCGCCCCTCCCACCGATAAAAATTCGGAAGTAAACGTCATTCAATCGAATCCTACTGGTAAGAACAAAGCTAAAAAAGGGAAGGGTAGGAATAAGGAGGATAAGAATAACAACTCGTAATCTGATAAGACCAAGACACAACCTAGTGAAGATAAGGATAAATGCAAACCTCGCTATCCTTGCCTTATCTGTGGTGATGATCACTACACGAAGGATTGTCCAAGATGTGCTGAGGTCATTAAGTTCCTCCAAGGGACCCCAAAACCTCCTACCCCTGTCGTCTTGTATCAACCCTTCCCTTCTAAAAAATAGGCTCAATTGGTCATCCATGATCAACCTTCTTCCTCCTCCACCTCCTATGTACTTATGTGTAATGGTGATTCAATGAAGAATGACATCACACTTACCACTTGTGTCAAAGATTACCCTTCCTCCAAGGAGAAAGTTGATGATATACCACCTTCGTTGGTTCAAAAATATCCCTCGGCTTCACCTTCCAATGGTCCTCTTCATCTCGAATGACCGAACCCCGACATAGTCCTTCGCCCTCCTCCCAAGGGCATTGTTCGAAAATCTGCTTTCAATCCTCATGCTCGTGCTGCCTAGAACTACAGTATAGTGGAAGATCTGGCACAAGCACCATCTGCGATGTCAGCCCTCAAATTCCTTCAGAGTTGTCCTACACAACGAAAGGAGTTGTTGAAAGCTATCGGTGGAATTGAACCTACAGATACAAATTTAATAATCTTTGACTTGGAAGATCACATTCCAAGGTTACCCCCTCAACTCACATTTCAAATAAAAGTTGTTGTCTCTGACAAGAACATTTGTAGAATAGTTATTGATGAGGGTGCCTCAACGTGTGTCATGTCCATTGCCTGCTGGAAAGCCATCGAATCTCCTCCCTTAACTGAATCACACAACACGCTCAAGGCCTTTAATGGGTCTAGATTTAAGCCCTACGATGTTCTCCCTTCATTGCCTATTACGTTAAAAGGAAAAATGGTCAACATTGAAGTTGAGGTCTTTGATGCACCTCTTGATTACAACCTTCTACTCAGTCGTAGCTGGATTGATTCTATGCATGCAGTCGTGTCTACTCTTTTCCGGGTCGTGCTTTTTTTGCATCAAGGAAAGGTAGTTACCGTAGACCAACTAGCCTTCTTCAACTCTGACACACGTACCAACAACATACCTTTCATTGCAAAGACACCCCCTGGATACGAGAATGTCGACGTGGGTCTACTAAAAGATTCCACTCTGATGGGTACATTCCCAATCCCACCACTCGAAATTCCACCACCTCTGGTTGCCTCGATCAACATGATTTACACCTCTGTTCGTGAAACCCATTCATCTTCTGACCCATGGATAATACCTAAACTTGGTGATTATTCCCACTATGGCGACCAGATACCTTTAAGTTTGATTGAATCCGCCTATCAAGACATTCAATCGACATCCCCCTCTACCCCCTCTCTCGGTGATTCATCTCCTGATCCTTTTCACGTGATTTTTCCCATAGATGAGATGATCATGTTGGTTATGTCCATGGAAGACACTCCTTGGGACAATGGACATCATCATTCCATTCTCTTCCTGGAACAAGACACCCTCGAGAGTTACCAACGGATTTCGACCCCATCGACTGTTGTCGTTATTACTTCGGTTCCCGACTCCACACATGATGTGTTATACAAAGGGAACTTAAGCAACATTTCACCCACCATCCCCTCGACATCTCTATCAAACCTAGAGTTGTTGAAAATGTGCACATAAGAGCTTCATGTTCCACTGATGAAGTTGCCACATATAAATCCCTTTTCCAAGAATTTCATGACATCTTCGCGTGGAGCTATGAAGAGATGCCCGACATTGACCTCGATATTGTTGTACACGAAATTAAGACATACCCGGGTGCTAAACCCGTCCAGTAAAGACTTCGTCCAGTCCACCCCCGTAAAGCCGCCACTATCAAGCTTGAAGTCGAGAAACTTATTAAAGTTGGATTTATTTATCCCGTGGCTTTAACTGATTGGGTATCCAATCTCATTCTGGTTAACAAGAAACAAGGTACGATCCATGTCTGTGTTGATTATAGGGATATCAACAAATCTTGTCCTAAAGACAACTTTCCCACCCCCTTCGTTGACCAAATCGTCGATGATTGCACCGGAAGTGAAATATTCTCTCTGATGGACGGTTTCTCCAGATATAATCAGATCAACATCTTACCAGTGGATCAACACAAAACCGCTTTTATTTGTCCTTGGGGCACTTTTGCCTACCGGAAACTGCCCTTCGGTTTAAAGAATGTCGGTGCCACGTTTCAACGTGCTATGTCTGATGCTTTCCATGATATTAATCACATTGTACAACCATATTTAGATGACCTACCAGCACATTCCATGCATCGTAGTGATCATCTGGCCCACCTCCGAGCCATTTTCCTTTGCTGTCGGTTCTATCGTATATGATTAAACCCACACAAATGTGTTTTTTGTGTGGAGTCTGACCGACTCTTAGGCTTTATTATTTCACATCAAGGGATCAGGGTAGATCCTTTGAAGGTTGAGGCCATTCTCAATCTCCCTCCTCCTTCTTCACTTCGCCAGCTACAAAGTTTGCAAAGGAAGGAAAACTTTCTACGTCATTTTATCCCGAACTACGTTGAGTTAATGCTCGGATTTACTCGATTATTAAAGAAAGGCTCCGAATTTGTATGGGACACCACTGCCAACAAAGCCTTTGATGATTTGAAATTGACTTTAACCCGTACCGCACGACTTTTCCCGCCTAATTATAGTCGATATTATTTCCTTTATCTTGCTTCTTCGAATTCGACCATCGCCATGGTTCTCGTCTAAGAGGACGATTCTCATGACGAACATGTCATTTATTATTTGAGTCGGAGTCTCACATCTACTGAAGCCAAGTATTTACATGTTGAAAAACCGGCCTTGGCAGCTGTTCAAGCTGTCCAACATTTTCAACACTATATCCTTTTACGCAAGACCACCATGATTTCCGATTGCAACCCCATGCAACATATTCTTACATGCCAGTTTCTATGGGGAAAATACTCCAAATGGATTGTGATACTCCAGGAGTTTGACTTAGAGTTTGAACATGCTAAGTCCAAGAAATCCTTGGTGTTTGCTGAATTCATATGTGACCTTCCCTGTTCTGAGACGAAAAATGTAGCAGAGGATTCATTACCCAATGAATCTCTTTTTCTAATCAGTTCCGATGACCTTTGGTATGAATATCTCATTATATATCTCCAGAATCAGACTTTCCGACCCGATTTGTCTAGTACTAATTGTCGTCGCATATGTTACCAAGCCCGTCAGTATATCATCCTCGGTGATACTCTTTATCGCTGTGGAGTTGACTCCATTTTTCGACGATGTCTCACTTATGATGAGGCCGAGAAAGATTTGAATGATTTCCATTCTAGAGCATGTGGTGGTCACATGTTTGGGTATGCTATTGCCCAAAATATATTACGAGCTGGGTATTTTTGGCCTTCTCTATTCAAATATTGTATTATTGTCATCCAAAAATGCCATGCTTTCCAAACATACAATAACAAAATAAGATCTCACCCCGCTCCCTTACATCTTGTAGTTTCCATTATACCCTTCACTAAATGGGGCATCGATTTCATGACATGTAACCCTCACTCGATCGGGGGGCATGGGTACATCATTGTAGTCATAGAGTATTTCATGAAATGGGACGAGGCGATGCCTACATTCAACAACATGGGAAAAAATGAAGCCCTATTCATCTTCAATCAAATTATTACACGATTTGGAATCCCACAGGCTATCATTACCGATCATGGTAGCCACTTTCGAAACTTTATGATGTCTAAGCTTACCTAAAATTTGGGTCTTCGACATGAAAACTCAACCCCCTACTATCCATAGGCCAACGACCAAGTCGAAGCAATAAACAAAGTACTTATTACCATGCTTCGACGGATTATCGAAATTCACAAAACGAGTTGGCACATGATGTTATTCTCAGCATTGTGGGCCTATTGGACATCCGTGAAGTCAGCCACGGGTTTACACCCTTCCAATTAGTGTACAATTTATAAGTTGTTCTACCGATTGAATGTGAAATTCCATCGTTAAAACTAGCCATCCAACTTCTCCCAAACACCTCAGCTGAGGAGGAACGTCTATTGTATCTTACGCAATTTGATGAAACCCATTGCGATGCCACCCTAGTTATTGAAACCCAGAAGAAACGCGTAAAATCCCAATATGACAAACATGTCAAGCCATGCATGTTTTCTGAAGGTGATCTAGTTCTCCTCTATGAACAAGATCATGATTTGCTAGTAGCCAGAAAATTTGAGGCTATGTGGTGAGACCCTTATATTGTTAAAAGAGTGTTAGAGAAGGGAGCATACAAGTTAGTATATTACGATGACACTCCTTTGACTGAACCCAGAAATGGGCTTTACTTGAAGAAGTACTACGCTTAACCTATCTCTGCATAAGCACTTGTATTTTTATTGTATCATACTCTTGTGTGTTACTTTAGTGTGTTTCTGCTATCTGACTTTTACCCCTGACTACTTACCTTGCATTGCGTTTGGTCTCCAGATTTCAATGTTTTCGCTACCTCACATTGGCTTTGCCGATGGTGCTAGCCGTAGTACCTGGAATTTAGCTTCTGCTACTTGGGAAATCTATGCACCCTCAAACGAACATATTTGTCTACAAGGTGTTTGTCTCGGTCAAGCGACCAATAATATCACAGAGTATAACATGATCATAGAATTATTGACTAGTGCTATTTCTCCTGGTATTCTTCGCTTCATTATACGACTTGATTCATAGCTAATAGTACTACAGTTAAACAATGTCTATACTATCTGAAGCCCTACTCTATTACGGGAATGTTTACGAATCCACCTCTTGGAACGTCATTTCGATTATTGAATATCAACACATTCCTAGATGTCTAAATACATTAACTGATTCTCTAGCTAATTATGTATTAGACAGACATCTGAGACATTTGTAATTCCAATCACATTTCACATATTGTATAAAAAGCAAAGTAAACTGGTAAAAGCCTCATGTATATATATATATATATATACTTCTCTTGCTACCCTGCGTAGTAACCGACTAAGAGAGTTGGATACGCGTACAGTATGGCGTTGATAACGCCTCAGGATCTCCTCGATGGATATATCAGGGATGTCTGTCGTCAAGCCTTCCAGGTTATGCTCTATCACATCATAATCCTCGGCATCCCATCTAGCTACTATGCATGCCTCTCCTTGCCTCTAAATAGGAGAAGAACCTGGGGGTCAGTGTGGCCCTACATCTGCATGATCAAATTTTTTTTGATTAGTCTTTTGATTGGAAACACAAAAACATTAAATATCTTAAAAACTCATAAAAACATTGTAAAAAAAAAAAAAAAAATGTCTTTCTTACCTAGATCTCCCCACTGAGATCCCTCAGGGAGAACCAAATCTTGATCACCCTAAAATTCTAGACCGACATAAGCATAATCATCAATAATTAGGATTTGTAGTCCCAAAAAATTGAAGAATGCATCATCATACTTCACAATCCGGACCGCCACATGCCATGTCATCAGATCACACCATATTTTCATTCGTGGGTCTCTCGAGGATGGTATTCCCCATTCCACCTACAGGCATAGGTGTGGAACTCTTTCTAGGAAGAAAGATACTAAAATAGACCCATAACTGAACTATTTGAGGTCCCCATTCTTTCTTTTCGTGAGTTGAGTTTTCATGTTGTGTAATAGACCGTCACACCAATTGAATACTCGAGGCTCCAAGAATTCAATAGCATATTGAAAGTAACTTTGGAGTGCCATGTGTGGCGAAACACTCCCTACCATCCATGCAATAGTAAATAGGATGGTCCTGAGGGTCAAATCTCTCACACCTCGGATTGCTACTTTTCCTTTACGTCTTTCGGCATCAGGTTCACAATGCCGACGAATGTACTCATGGGAAATCCACCACCTCGACTACCTGTCAAAGTCACACGTGCCCCATGACGTGACAACCCTGTCAGGAAATAAATATCTTCAATATCCAATGAGAGGACATGAACACCCACGTGGAATACTTGTTGTTCTGAATCCCACATATGAACCAGATATTCTAGTAATCTCCATTGGGCTCTCATGCCTTGAACTTTGAAGAATTTTAATAGACCACATTTCTGGAGGTTATTCACGGTCCCCGGATCATTTAAATCCATGATATCATATTCTTCGTTCTCACGCTCTCTCCATTCCAACATCTTTGCAAGCAAACACCTACATGGGAAACAGAGAATATCTTTAGCACACTTTTTCAACGTTTTTTGGGATTTTTGTTGAGTCAACGTTCACTTTTCATTTTAGTTTTTCGGCCACCGCAATAAAAATTCAACTCCAGTGTGAAATTTCAGCGAGCATGCCTTAAATCACCTATGGAAATCATTGATTTCAGCAGGGCCCGTTATGGGCCACCCGTGGCAGCCCCAGCGCACGACTAGCAGTCCCAAATCATCAAAAAATCTTGATTTTTCACCATCAAAAACAAAAATTAATCCATTGAAAAGATAGAAGATGAGATGCTTACCTCTTTTATGGAATCCATTCATTGAATGATCCCCTATGGCCTCTGCGATCCGTCACCGAAGTTGAGGTAAAAACAAGGGTTTTTGGTAAGTTTTTGACCAAGTGAAAATAAAATGGTGAAAAAGACTTTTTGCTTCTATTTATTTATTTTTTATCATTTTTTCTAATATTTTTCTTTATATAAATACATTTTGGTCAAAAACCCATTAACTCTAAAGGTCTTGTAAGTGTTTTGTTCCTTGCAAGAAGAAATTTATGACTTTGGACAGTGAATTATGGATAGTTTTTGTGATTTATTCTATTTTTGTCACATGTACAACTACTTTTTAAGGTTTTTCAGAAAAACCTCGAGCACAGTCTTTGTTCGTTATCAAGCTTGAAAACCAATGAGAATGTAACCGAGTATACTTTTGTCATCTTTTCGTACTCATCATGGTAACATGAAAATAACGAAACCTATGGAGAATTCTTTAAGCTCTTTGCATGCTCCTTAAAAATGAAAAGATTGCCGAGCGACCTTGTTCTTTTCACACTCGTAAAAGTATTTGAAGAAAATGTTTGATGAGCGATAGTTTATCACTTTTTCGGTCCTATCAAACTATTTTATGAAAAAAGAATTGAGAGAGTTCTCTTTTAAGTGTTTTTCCAGACTCTATAATCATGAAAATCCTTCAAGTTTTCTATCTTTGGACTCGTTAAACAAACATCGACAGACCCATCCAAGACCGAACCACTCCTTCTTAGGGTTCGTTAAATGTACTCCGAGGGACTCATCCGAAGGATGAGATTAAATTGACAAGCATATGTTATCCTCCTCAAGATTGCATAAAAATAAAGAGGTACTCGCCAAAAATGGTGGGGGGAAATTTGGGAAAGGAATGTGTCTCTGTATCTGTATTAATGGCAGTAAACACCACTCTTGAACATGACACCTCTCTTCGTCATTTGAATTTGGCTTGGGTAATCCGTTTGTCTCTTGTCTAACCTTCTACAAGTTCATATCTTGGGTCGTCTTTGAGTCAATACTGCCAAGATCATTGTCATATCATTCATATGTTCAAGAGAAGTTCAACCAAAACCTTCCATCGAGTCAGTCATCTGCAATTGTCCATTCTTACCATGTCGGCCTTCCCTGTGTCAGTCCCAAGTCACATATGTATTTTACTCTACCCTAAATCTGTTACTTATTTCATGTCATTGATGGGGGATACATCAAGGCCCTCCTATGATGAGTCTTTTCCTGTTGAATTCAGCTCATCATCCAGGAAAAAGGCTTAGAAATTGTTTAGTACCTTAGAGCCTGCATGCCTTAATGGAAATTTCTTCACTTTTGACAGTGTATCCACATCATTGATCCCTGATCAAGAGATTTTTTCAAGTGTTAGACTACAACTTATTCATTCACACTTGTTGTATTGTACAGGAGTACCTTGGGAGTCATTGACATCAATGGTGATTTCCCTCGCACTTGTTAACAGTTTTCATTAATGACTGGTAATCAAGTGGTTTCTATTCATGTTTGAATTCAACATATGTAATCATGTGACTAGAATCGTACTAACGGATGATGGATTGAAGACCCTGGACTTCATCAATTTTGGTCCAGGTTGCGAAGGAGTATTTGTGATTTTTTTTGACACATAGATCCACTTTGTATGTCTCATGGTTGTGTTCATACTTGAGTTTTTAATGCATGGATCCACAGTGTATTCCCAGTGGCTATGCAGAATCCCGTTGACATGGATCCATGTTGTATAATTGGTGGCCATGACCTACATTTATGATTTCAATCATTTACAGTCTGGACATGGGAATGCCTACTTCGGACATAATGTGATATTGTGTATATTCTTGATTGTTTGCAGGTTCCTGATAGGTGCGCCCATAGTTCTTGACACATACATGCTTATTTTACAAAGTATTTTGGCTATCTTGCGTTCCATCCTCATACTTTGGGGGGCATTCTGTTACACATTATTTTGGTCACCCTGATGATGATTACATAAACATGTGTTCAGGTTCCTAATATAATCTTTTGCCTAAGAAAAACAACCTCTTTCCACCCTTGGAAGATGCATTTTTGGAAGGCCGCCGCAGGAAGCTCCCTTTACACAGTGCAGAAATCCCTAATTTCTGCATGTTGCACTATAGCTAGTCCGCGGAATTTTCGTGGGCTGATATATAGGCAGGTCACGATGGCACTTTAAAACTCAAAGAGAAAATAAGTTTTAGCAGCTTCTAGAAGTGGAATCTTCTAGAAATATGAGGTGGTGTCCATATGGTTACGATCCTACTAACTTCTCTGATTTGATGGGATCCTCCTCATCTCTTTAACCACTTCAACTTATCCTATATAATGATAGGATTCTCATAGAAAAGGTTAGAGGAACAAGCATAAAGAAGCATAGAGATTGAAGAAAGAATAGGCTGAAGAGTGTGTGAGGAAACCTATTTCAAGTGATGCTTTAGGTATCCACTCATCCATCAAGTTTTTGAGATAAATATTCATGCAAATGTCGAAGAAAATGTATGTGTGTGTTAGAACGAAGGGCCACTGAAAGGGAACTTGCGACATCAAGGAGATTCGGTTGTATCTTCTACCTTTCATTAATATAATATGATGGCATGTCTCTTTCCCATAAAATGATTGATATTTTATTGCATGACTCCTTGATCACATGTTTAGGTTGTCATTGAATTTCATCATTGTTGCTTTCACGTTAGTTGATTTGTGTTACTACAGATATGATCTCACAGGAGCATTGGAGCAAAGCAGGATCAACAAAGACATAAGGAAGCAATTCATGAGGTATGTTATCTATTCCTCCTTTGGTAATTAAATTCAATGATCATAATCTAGGGAAAGCGTATTGTTCCATATTGTTTTGTTCTAGATCCAGGTGGATATAGGGGGATTAGTTCATGTCCACATCTACCAATTTACCCGTTAACAATCGATTTTGTCTCATTTGTAGGGCCACGACGATGGAATATCAATGCAATTTGAACTCGGTTTTGATGGGAACAAAATGCGCATGGGTTATTTCACCTTTGGAGTCTTAGAGGAATCCATAGCCGCAACCACGAAGCTTCCAAGAGTGGGAGATAGATGGTTTAAAAACCACCTATTATAGGAAAATCTCCCTGCGGACATGTAGATTGCCTCAAAGAGCTAGACCCTACTCTAAGACAGAAAGTGCTTAACATGGACATTGACTTCCTTTCAAATCTATAAAAACTAACATGTGAGAAGGAAGGAGAACAGTAGTACCTTTTTATCGATGTTTGTCCCTGTACGCTTCAAATCGAGCTCCAAAATCTCGCTCTTCACTGAGTCCTGTAGAAAAACAAAGTATGAACACTTCCTACTCTATTGATGTTAGCTTGAAAACATATCTATCTATCAATGATAGGTTCATGTGAAATCAGACACAAACTAGAAAGAAACAGGACAAGCGTGTCATATTAATGAGAATAACGACAACAGTACTTACAATCGTAGATGCAAATGCGACAGCTTCGTCAGATCCCCTTCGTCTAACCCTTGCTCGAAAGATCCACAACCTGGATGATAGCAGCTTCACTGATCACTCTCCTCTGACTAACTATATGTTTCCTATGAGATCATAGGTTTCATGCTAGCAATTCTTCCTCCCTTTCACCACCATAGAGCCTGCTTATATAGGTTAAGAGGAGCTTAACCTCTTGAGTTATCTTTAGAACAAGTTGAGAAATTCCCTCCTTGGATCAGGGATCTTCTGATGGAACCAAGAATTCAAATGCAACTACCTTCTAAACTTGAGAGATCCTCCCCTTATTCTCCTCAACGGGACAACTACTACCTCAGATTAGACAACGCTCCCTCAAAAGGGGCATTAGAGTGCTATAGTGCTCCCTAGGAAGCTTGAGGGGAGAGCCAACGCTCCAAGGGTGGATAGCACTCCTTCTGAGGGGTGGATGAGTGTTATAACGCTCCCTGAGACCTTATAGGGGAGCGCCAACGCTCCTAAGGATGATGTAGGGGAGCGCTTACCTTCAAAACCTTTGTTTAAGATCTCTTCTCAGGTGATAAAAGTTCCTTGACTCCAGTCAATCATTCTACTCCTTCAAACCAAGTGTATGAGATGTCTTAGGTGCTTCCTTAGTGTCATCGTTATGGTAGTATGCTTGAACAACATTTGCGACACTTGTGAACAATTTGCGACACTTGCGAAAGTTGTAAGGAACATGTGACACTTACGACACTTATCTAAGTGAGCAACATTGAGGTGTAACAGATTGCCCCCCAAAGTATGAAGTTAGAAGATGCGAACTGATAACTAAAATTCTTTGTAGATTCTCAAGAAAGGGTATAGACTCGGAGAACCTGACGGAAGCTGCACACAAACATCCAACAAATATCATGACCTATTTCAAAACCCAAGGCAGGCATACCTATGCTTGGGTGATCAAGACTTGCAAGATATGGCCGCCATAAAATACATTGCGGATCCATAATTGTATTGATAATAAGGTATAGCCACCGAAGATACAATGTGGATCTATACTCTGATGACTCAGACTGATCGTAGCCACGAAGAATACACAGTGGATCTACGAGATGACAAGACATAACCATGACCAATACAAAGTGGATCTATGTAACAGTGTATGTGTCATTTGTCCAATAGAAACTCCTTTGTAACCTGGGCAAAGCATCTATCAAAGTGATTACTCAACCCAAGGTCTTCTTACCGATCCCAACGTGGTACGATTCTAACCATGTGAATAGATGTCCTAATGTCGAACATGGCAGAAACCACTTGATTATCGGCCAATGGTGTGAACCGTTTACAAGTGTGAGGGAAATCACCATTAATGTCAATGATTCCCAAGGTACCTTAGTACATTCCAGCGAATGTGAATAGATGAGATGAGGTCGAACACCCGTGGAATCATCCGATCAGAGGTCAATGATGTAAACCTACTGTCGAATGTGAGGAGGCCTGCCATTGAGGCATGCAAGTCCCAAAGTAATAATTGGTTTCTAAGCCTGATTCCCGGATGATGTGTTGAAGTCGATGGGAATAGACTCGTCGAGGGAGGGCCTTGATGTATCCCCCATCAACGACACAAAATATACATAGAGATGTAACTGGTAGATCAAACAGACATGGACTGACACATGTTTTGAGGTAAGATATTTGGGATGGCTGACTCTCGAGGCGGATACTTCCCTTGAACACTAAGGCACAACAACAAAACATGACATGGACCAAAACTATGCAGTGGATACTGTGACTTGCATCGGATGACCCAAAGGAGTGAAAGGAACTCAAAGGATTGGCTCAGTGCAGCGGTTCAGTGGATTATGATACATGCAGATGACAAAGTGTAGTGTTCAAGGGCGACTCTAAAAACTGTTGGATAATGTTCCCAAGACACTGCTTGGCTTGCTCCTTTAAATTTTTTCCCCCATCCAGATAGACGAGTACCTCTTTTTGATTTAATGAGCTCGAGGAGGATAACACATGCTCGATATAACTCACCTTCGGTAAGTTCCTCTTCCTTTTGTTTAACGAACCGGAAGAAGTAAGGGATCGGTCCCATATGGGCCTGTCGATGTGTGTTTTAACGAGTCCAAAGACAGAAAAATCGAAGGTTTTTTGGGATTATAGAGTTTGGAAAAACACTTAAAAGGGAACTCTCTCAGTTCCTTTTTTGTACAGTAGTCTAATGAGACCGAAAAAGAGATAAACTATCGCTCAAAAGACTCCCTTTCTGACCTTTTAACGAGTGTGAAAGGAAGCAAGGTCACTCGACAATCTTTTCATATTTAGAGAGTCTGAAAAGGGTTTAAAGATGACTCCAGGGGGGTTCCTTTTTCGTGTGTTCGTGTATTCGTACGGGTCCGAAAAAGAGATAAAAATTTACCCGGTTGCATTCTCATGTATTTACGAGCACGAGAAATAAAAAAGACTAAGCTCGGTATGCCCCCAGCTTGAAAGCTGGTGGCTTAGCTCCAGAATGATCATCAAAGGCTGGAGACATGCCCCCCAAGCTTCAATTCATTCACTGACTTTGAGGTTGTCACCAATTTCTGTGCTAGATGGAGAAAAAGGATACAGGTGGATGAAATGAACATTCAAGAGAGGTGACTGTTTCATTTTTAAACGAGCTTGACACAGGAAAAGAACTATGCTTAGGACCTCTGTTTCATTTTTTAACGAGCTTGCTACAGAGAGGAAAACTATGCTCAAGGCCTTTGTTTCATTTTTTAACGAGCTTGCCACAGAGAAGAGAAACTATGCTTGTGGTTTCGTCCAGATCAGGGCTTCCAAGAGGATAATGCTCCGGAAGGGTACCATGTCAATGGATAAAACTCGGCCATGGCTTCCAAGAGATCTTTGTCGGATGGAAGACAATCACTCTAGAAGGAACACATGTCGAGGGTCGTGACAGGGGTAAGGAGATCAGGCTCCAATAACCCTACCAAAGAGATCACCATGTCAACTACCGGATCCAAATCGTCGGAAGTTGAGGTCATGGGAGACAACGCCACATATTGACATGCGGAAAGGGTGATACTGTCTGCATATAAGAACCACTTAGGGAGGTAACCCAGTCAGGGCCAATGAATGAAAGTTGATCAATAGTCACAATTCTTCCATTGTGAGGGAAAGATATCACACAAAAAAGAGTGGATACAATAGCTTTCATGGCATAGACATAATCCCACCCAAGGAGTAAAGAGAAATCCAAGGGGTCTCGGACTACCATGACATCGATAAAGATAGTTTTCCCTCCCAAAGTTACAGGAAACTAAGGAAGGATCCCTAAAGGTTGACTAGTTCTTCTGTTAAAAGCTAACAGATTCTGTGTAATCAGTGCAAGTTGCGGACAACCCAAAGCGTACCAAGTGACAGAAGATAGAATACTAACAGATGCACCTTCATCTATCAGTGTTTGAGGAATGTACCAACCATGAACCTGTACCGTAATATGGAAAGGAATGTGGGAGGGAAGACGAGGTCTAGTTAGCACACCCCAATCAAAAAGGATGGCCTCATTACTTGGAGGGGGTTTCGCAAGAGAATGAGGGATGCCCCCCGGCACGGTAGAGTCTGTATTAACAAGAAAATCATGGGTAGTATCGTGTTTACTCTTTAGAAGGAGAGTAGGATCGACCGATGATTGGATCGGATCAACCAATGGTGGACTTGGATAGACCACTTTAGCACTCTTCAGAGGAAGAGTGGGACTGACCGAGGAAGGGACTGGGTCAATCACTTTGACATTCCTCAATGGAGGGATGGGATCGACCGATGGCGAAACTGGATCGACCACTTTGGCACCCTTCAGAGGAAGAGTGGGACTGACTAAGGAAGGGACTAGATTAGTCACTTTGGCACTCATCAAAGGAGGAGTGGGATTGACCGATGGCAGAACCAAATCGACCACTTGAGTTTCATTCTCCAAGGGAAGAATGGGGTCGATGGGTGGAAACGGATCGACCGCTTTGGTGTCACTCTCTAACGGGAGAGTGGGATCGACCGAGGATGAAAATAGATCAACCACTTTGGTGTCACTCTTTTGATGAAGAGTGGGGTTGATCGATGACGGAACTGGATTAACTACTTGGGTTTGTGGTTCAATCGAGGAGGAAACTGGATTGACCACCTGATCAACCGAACTGACTGGGGATGGAACCATATTGACTAGTCCATCAACCAACGATGGGTCAGAGGAAAGCTTATGATAACCTTTTGGAATTTGAAGTTTTTCCAAAAGAGAAGAAGCCTCGTCCATGTGAGGACAAAGGTGAGAGTAGTGATTACCTTTACATAACATGCAAGGGAACTCGACAGTTTGTTTCTTCTTACCAACCTGAACATCACTAGTTGACGAGGTATCATCGACATGACCGACAGAGGCCGATGACGTGGAGGACCACATTTCTAAGACTTGGGTAAGACCAGGGCAATCCCTCAGAAAGTGGTCACCCTTACAAAGGCTGCAAGGGAATTTGGGTTTTGGATTCTTCCTTTTAATATTGTTGACCTCATCAACACTCCTAATACTATTAAAAGTAACTGGTTTCTTAGAGCCAACATCTGATGTTGTTGGGGTCTTGGTCCTTTTCGGGCTCTTCTTCTTCTTCTCTTTTCGTTTCTTCTTCTTCTGATCAACCTGGCTACTTGCTTTAGAGCTTTCATTAGGAGAAGAAGGAGAAATGGAAGGAGACTTGATGGACAAGGAAGGCGAAAAGTCAACATGAGGTTGATTTGTGGGTGGTGTATTGACATCCAAAGTATTAGGTGCAACTGAAACATTGGGAGGATTCGGGATCACTGGAGTGGGGAACAACCAAACTGGTAATCCAATAGTGAGTCCTGGAAGACTCCGTGTGGCAACATATGGAGGACCAAATCTTCCAAATGAAGGAAAGGTATAAGGTTCCCCAGGAGAAGGGGTTCCTCCATTGGTACTCCCAGGATTCGATGCCATTAACACTGAATCGACCTAAGGTCCACTAAGTAAAACAAACAACACATGCTATGAATCTAAGAAGAAATCAATCAAACAAACCTTCCTATGATGAAACCACTAGTTCGTGATGAAATCCAACATTGCAAGATAAAAATAGGAAGGGGCGGGGATAGAGCAGGTAGATCAGTTACGTTGGCGACCTACTTAACGGACTTATGCCTTGGTGCAAGCTTCCACGCAGTAATTGTGGATTTACCCTCCAAGGAGCCCGAGTGATTTTGAACAACGTCTGTTCCAGGTACAGTGAGACTTCCCTTCACTGTCACCTTGTGTGAGACCCTAAATATTGTGGCTACTAAGGTCACCAACTCATAGTCAGCCCCTGGGCGGGTACAGTCAACAGTCCAATCGGAACATATGGGCAGGATAACAAGTCTGAAATCAACTTGAAAGGCTTCCACGCAGTAATTGTGGATCTACCTTTAAGCGATCCCCATAATACGATCCGACCACCACAATCAGTTAAACCACGGAGGGATAATCTCCGTAGCTCACCCGAATGCAACCTTGTGCGTAACCACTGTGTGAGAGGGGGATCCCAGGCAGACTAATACGACAATTGGATTTAACTCTCCCTACCGCAAGATACTAAGTGTGTTCGATAGCTTTGGAAAGTTATCCTTTCAACCTATCCCAAACCTTAAACTAATGTAGGTTTGCTAACAAAGATGTAAAAAGTCTAATAAATTTTAGTTAAGCGTTGATTTTAATGGCTGTTGTTTACTCAAAGGGTGTACGAAAGTGAAAATGATGGAATGATGAATCGATTCCCAAAAATATGCATGAAATATGATAAGAAATCATTTCTTTTCAATGAATACCTATTTAAGGGAAAGAGGAAGAGTCGTTTTCACTATCAAACACTTGATAAGGAATGCCCTCAATCAATTTTGTCCTCAATCAAATCCAACATGATGCTACAACATTTCAAAAACGCAAACCAATATGTAAACTAATCATTAAGATGTACTTTTGACGTTTTGTATGTGAATGATAATCAATTCAATGCAAAATTTGTCCTGCCAACTACCCTTTTAGATCAAGGAGATTCAGACAAGAAAACACAGATTTCGCACAAACAACACACCCTTTTGCAATCAAACAAGAGAAAGAAAATAAAAAACACAAAAGGAAGGAGAAAGAGATTGGATTAGATGACCTCAAAGAATCAAATGAGAAGAGTTACAAACTTCAGATGTGCTTCACTAGAGTTCTCGCTCAGTCGGATAGGAGAGAAAAAACAATGGGTTGATTTCAAGCTCTCAACAGCAAAAACTCAAAAAGAATGAAAAAGGGAATAAAATATGAATAATAAGGTGTTTACTTCTCAAGAGGAAGCATGTCAAAGGTCAAAGGAAGCATCATTGAATCACAAAGTAGCTCAGCAAGTGAAGAAACAGGGTCTGGACCTCCAAAAATTGCAATTTTGGAAGAGATTTTGGGCAAAACAGGGCTAGCGCTCTAGTATAAAGGCCACCAGAGAGTTATAAAGCTCTATCCAGCAGCTTAAGGGAGTGTTGGCACTCTACTAACAAGGCAGGAGAGCGCTGAGCTCAAAAAACTCACAAAAAAGTCTAAAAACCCAAAATTTGAATCAAATTTTGACAGGTAAGCTGAGTGTGATGGGGTAAAGAGTCAATCAACAAGTGCAATCAGATATGAAGGGGTGAACAAGGTCTAAGAAAACAAAATGTAAGGCAAGGTCTATGAGGAAAAATCAAAACCAAAAGTTTCGATTCGACTTCCCCAGTGGAGTCGCCAGTTTCTGTTGTAGGAAAATCTCCCTGCGGACAGGTAGATTGCCTCAAAGAGCTAGACCCTACTCTAAGATAGAAAGTGCTTAACGTGGACACTAACTTCCTTTAAAATCTATACAAACTAACATGTGAGAAGGAAGGATAACAATAGTACCTTTTTATCGATGTTTGTCCCTGCATGCTCCAAATCGAGCTCCAAACTCTTTCTCTTCGCTGACTCCTGTAGACAAACAAAGTACGACCACTTCCTACTCTATTGATGTTAGCTTGAAAACAGATCTTTCTATCAATGATAGGTTCATGTGAAATCAGACACAAACTAGAAATAAATAGGCCAAGCGTGTCATATTAATGAGAATAACGACAACAATACTTATAATCGTAGATGAGAATGCGACAGCTTCGTCAAATCCCCTTTGTCTAACCCTTGCTCGAAAGATCCACAACCTGGATGATAACAGCTTCACCGATCACTCTCCTCTGACTGACTGTATGTTTCCTATGAGATCATAGGTTTCATGGTAGCAATTCTTCCTCCCTTTCACCACCATAGAGCCTACTTATATAGGTTAAGAGGACCTTAACCTCTTGAGTTATCTTTAGAACAAGTTGAGGAATTCCCTCCTTGGATCAGGGATCTTCTGATGGAACCAAGAATTCAAATGCAACTGCCTTCTAAACTTGAGAGATCCTCCTCTTATTCTCCTCAATGGGCCAACTACTACCTCAGATTAGACAACGCTCCCTCAAAAGGGGCATCAGAGCGCTATAACACTCCCTAGGAAGCTTGAGGGGAGCGCCAGCGCTCCAAGGGTGGATAACGCTCCTTCTGAGGGGAATATGAGCGTTATAACACTCCCTGAGACCTTATAGGGGAGCGCCAGCACTCCTAAGGTTGATGTAGGGGAGCGCTTACCTTCAAAACCTTTGTTTAAGAGTTCTTCTCAGGTGATAAAAGTTCCTTGACTCCAGTCAATCATTTTCCTCCTTCAAACCAAGTGTATGAGATGTCTTAGGTGCTTCCTTAGTGTCGTCGTTATGGCAATATGCTTGAACAAAATTTGCGACACTTGTGAACAACTTGCGACACTTGCGAAAGTTGTAAGGAACATGCAACACTTACGACACTTATCTAAGTGAGCAACATTGAGGTGTGACACCACCAGTTGTTGTGAACAAGCTATAATAGGGTTTTTAAACCATAATTCTAGAACATCTTTGGAGCTAAAGGATACTCCAAGGAGTGGATAAAAGAGGATATAATCAACCCTCTCATAGTCATCACCAGGATGATCACTTGTCAAGGTAGATATTCCACCTTTAAAGCCTACCACTTTTGATTGTTAGCTCACTTTCAGTTCAATAAACCATTGAATTTCCCCTTCTACTTTTTAAAGAGCTTGGAGAAGAATTCCTCTCAAGTGAGGAAGAATGTAACCAAACCCCACAATAACCTCTTTCACCATGGCATGGTCAACCTCCTTGTTTTATCCGAATTAGAAAAACAGGGGCAAACTTGGGATGAACTCATTTATCAATTTGCAAACCCTCACTTGACAATCAAGACTAGAAAAAAGACATTGGATCTAAGGACTATTTCTCCTTCCAAACAAGACTATCCTACAGTCCCCACAAATAGGAGAGGAGATAATCGATGTCATAGAGGACCCTTTCTAAAGATTACCCAGAGCACAAGAGGAAAAACTTATGAAAAATCCTTGACTACTTCGGACCCTATCCAAGTGTCCTCCGATCTCAAGAGTCCTCACAAAAGACTTAGGGAAGTGTCTATAGATGAATTGAAGCCTCAAAGAAAGACAAAATCTAAAACTACTTCTCCTCATCAACCCCCTATTACTCCTACCTCACTGATGCCTACCCCATATCTTAATACTGGTAGACTTTCTACGTCTTTCAAAGGATCTAAGCCCTCCTCCGAGATATCTGATACTGCTCCAGCCATTGAGAAACTACAACAAGAGAATTTTTAGCTGTTGCAACAATTGGAAGATAGAAATACGATAGAAACGCATCTTCACCATGATAATGCAGTCCTCCAAGAAAATGTGAACTCCCTTCAAAGTTTGGTTGATGAGATGACCAAAGCCAACCGCAACCTCAGGGCACAATTGAAGCAACACAAGAGGCACAAGACTAAATCTTCACAACAAGAAGGAGAAGCTTCTAAAACTGATCCTCCTCAACAAGATTAATCATGAGGGGCAATTCCTTTTTGTTTGCAGTGGGACCTACAAAATCTTAGGTGTGGGGGTAATGTTGGGCCCACGATATGGTTAATATAATGATGTTGATTGGATCCTTTTTGACCAAATGTGTATATGTATTTTCTTGTTTTGAAGAGTTTTTTTGTTAAATCGCCATGATTCATACTAGGTATGCATGATTCATGTTTTATGATGGTTTTGAGTGTAATTCAACATGTTTTAACGATTTCAGGAAACTAATTCACGTTCTGTGTGTCACAGGGAAAAATCGCAGCTCATTTTTTCATCCGGTACTCCATCCGACACTCAGTCCGATACTCCATTCGACACTCCATCCGACACTTCATCCTGCACTAAAACCATGGGCGATTTGGTGGTTATCATATCAGTGGCCAACGATGGGTGAATCAAAGACATGGTTTTTTCTTGTGCTCATGGCCTCCAGCTACCAAGCTTCTGACAACTCGATTTGGGTTGTTATGCTGGGAAATTATTGGCTCACCTTGTTTCTAGAAGCCACCGATAGTTAGGATGTATTGAATGCGATTTGTTGTTTTTAGAGAAGGTTGACGCTTTCAGTGGTTGACCTCTCAGCTTGTAAATATATAAATACCACCTCAGTGGTCAAACAGATAGTGTTAGAGATAAAAATATAGTTCAACTTCGTTTTTCTATTTTCAGACACATTTTGCTAAGACTGTGTAAAACTGCATTTCTTATTTTAATGTTGAATTCGTGTTGTTGAGCTCATGGTTCGTCTTTGAAGAGTAGCCACGACTTGCTGGGGGGCCCACTAGCTGTCTGGGTGAATATCTAATTAGTTTTCTTGTGAATTGAATAGTGTAGTCGTCATTTTATTATTTCCTGTACATAGTTTTCATTATGCTTCTTTACTGTATAAAATGTTGTTTATAATTTAATTGTTTTAGTTCAGTTTTGCAGTTTATTGTGGAGGCTAGTGTTAATATGAAATGACTTTTTAATTAGTAGGAACTAGCTTGCAAGCTTAGATACTAACCCCTGTGTATAATTAGATGATAGTTAGATTTTTTTATGTGCTAAAATAGAATTTAAAACAGAGTTAAAACATGGTATTTAGTTCATGATTTCTTTGGCAAGGTTTTGGTGGATGGATAGTTGTTAGTTTTAGTTTTCATTTCTAGTTTGTTTATCTAATTAGTTTTCTTATCTATTTTTTAGATAGTTTGGTTATTTCTTTTCTTGTCATATGTTGAAATAGGATTTAATTTATGTTTTGTGAGCATTTACTCTTTTGCAATTTGAATTGTTAAAATAGGATTAATTTAGTTTACTTTATGCAATTTCTTTTCTAGATCTAGGTTGCAATTTTTAGCTTGATTATTGAGTTTCGTTTCCAGTTATGAATCTAAGTAGTATGAATTTTCTTATGTTAGTATAGAATGCATTTGAAGTAACTAGAATAGTGTTTTTATACTGTTGATGATTAATGCATAGATTGACTAATCATATGGATATGCAGGGTAGTTGATGTTGCTTATATCATGGCTAAGTTCTCATTGGATTGTCTAATTCACACTTTTCACTTTGCTATCGAAGTCAATATTGAGTTTATCCCTCTTGAGTTATCGTTAATTGTTAAATTCCATCGTGATATTATAAGACACTGGAGACATAACCATCAACACTATGTTTGAGTTTTCTTGCTTTTATAGATTAGAGGATAGTTTTCTTTCTTTTATAGATTAGAGGATAGTTTCCTTGCTTTTTAGAGAATAGTCTTCTTGCTTTGGTAGATTAAATGATAGTTTTCTTATAATAGAATAAAGAGTAGTTGTCGGTTACTTTTATTGTCATAATGTTTTTGAATTTAGTAGATTAAGATTTCCTTTTATAAATTAGAAGTTATTGTGAAATTTAATTTAAGAATAGAGTTCACTTGCTTATTAGTTTGATTAGTTTCTTATTGAGTAATTTTGATTAATTTACTTGTTGTAGAAGTTATCATAGTTTAGTTAGTTGTTTTCTTGCTTGTTCACTTGCTTTGATAGGGTAGTTGCTTACTTGTTTACTTTCTTTGATAGGGTAGTTCCTTTCTTGTTTATTTTCTTTAATAGGATAGTTGCTTATTGAATTTGAGTAAGTTAATTAAAGTAGTTTGTTGTTGCTATTGCTTATTAGGTAGATAGTTTGCTTTTGATTATTGACATGATTAAGTTAGTTTTCTTTTAGTAAGGTTTTCATTTTCTTTCTTAGGACTCTCCATCTATCCTTTGTTCAAAAGTTACTTAGGATAAATAGTTTAAGTTTCTTAGTAGGGTTTGATCATTAATAGTCTTTTCTTAAATATGTTATCCCTTAGATAGCCCATTTCCTTAGTTAGAATATACTACCTCTAGCCTTTCTGCCTTGGCACATATAGTGCTACATCTCTAAGTTTACTTACCCCGGGTTGACTATTTAATTGAGGGTTTTTAGTGTGTTTTTAGTGCATATAGAACACCCATCAATAGGTATCTGAAAGTAAAATTGGTGGGGGGGCCATTTATTTTGTCTTGTGAGAGCCAAAAAAATGGGGGACTTGTTTTGGACACAACATGATGTGACCACTTCATCAACTGATGGTTGGGTATATTGCTAATAAACCAAAGGTGGTTATTGAGTAGAAGAGCCTTTAGACTAGGACCACACTCTTTTTATCTTTGGAATAATAGGACATAGATGAGTAAGGTGATCTCTCTTGTAAACTATACAAGGTAACTTAGAATTGCATCTTTCTCTACTAGATTTCTCATCAATATCAATGCCCCTAGAATGATTGACAATGGATGGTTTCTTTCTCCCATCATGGCTTGTAGTGGTTGGTTTCTTATCACTAGTGTTGCACCCTTTTCGTCACCTTAGTGAGAAAATAAGAGGTGCTTGCATGCCCAGTTGGGTCTTGCTGAGCATGACAACTGTAGAGGAAAGAGTTAGAGAAAGAAAAACAAAACTATAAGCAAGGATTAAACTAATAACAACTAAAATCATAAGAATAGGGACATAGAGATAACAAAACAAAAAGACCAATATCACCAATGTTTTTAGGCTGATCTATTGATGAAATCAAAGCACCAAGAAGAAAGGGGACTATGAGTCCCTTCTTCCTCCAAGGGAAGGCTCTTGGACCCTCACAAGCTTGCTCTCCTTACAACAAAAAAATGAAAACGATGATGAAAGAACTCCTTTGCAAACCCACTCAATGGAGAGGTGGATTGCTCAATGAAATGGTGCCAATGTGTTCTTGCCAAGGATAGAGTCCTTAAAACAATATAGGAAGCATAACATTACATGAAATTCCTTCAGAAAATGAGGTGCATTCATGGATTTTTATAGCATTGCTTTGGGCTTTTGTGTAACTACCTTGTAGTGTGAAAAGATGCCATTTAGGGCATTATTAGGTCTTTGACCAGCCTACCATGTGGATTCAGCTCAGATTTGAGGGTCAAATCGGCTTGGGAGCTGATCCATAAGTGGTTGGGAGGCCGACCACTTCAATAAATGTGTCGTTTAGCAGGTGCACGGATTTTTGCGCTAACATCCGCGCATCGTGCGCGTATGCGCGCATGGTACATTTCTGTTTCGCGCATGTGCGTGCGCGCCCAACTTCTGTAAAGCGCTCTTCAATTTTTCACTACTTTGTATAGTTTTTGACCTTTTTTGAATGTTGTAAGATTAATTCAGGGCGATGAATGACTTCATTGTTGTTTGACGATGCTGAGTTCTTGTCGCCACATGCGGACGAAATTTCAGTGATAACAGATGCCCCCTGATGGATGAGGTTAGGAGCATACGTATAGCCGAAATCCATCAATGTTTCTTCTACTGAGAATGTTGTTGTAAGATAGAGCAATAGTGGGATCATTCAGAGCAATCCTTTGGAGGAGAAAGGAACTGGTAGAACCCGACCTTCCATAAGATGCGTAAAATATACAACTGTGTACAAACGAGACGGGCATGCCCCATGCTCGTGTTATGTAACTCTGAAAAAGATGACTGAAGTGTTGGTGTAGACAACTGAAGCGCCCTCAGGGGCGGTGATGATAAAGGTAGAAGACAAGTCTGCAAAGGAACATACTCTGAATAATAGGCAATGATCGCGGTAATAAGTATCGGCGATGATGTGGGCATTGATGGCCCTACCAAGTTCATAGGTCTTCGGCAAATGATAAAAATAACTACAATAGTCGCAAAGTAAGACCCACCATAACATGAGAAAGTGTTGGCGTCGAATGTTATGGGGGCCAATGACAGCAGGGAGTAATGGTGTTTCACCCTGTGCCGTCCAAGTTCTCTCATTGAATGGAGAATGAGAATCAAGATACTGTCACCCTTCTGGAAAATTGTGCTGATGTCGACGAAAGGGGAATGCGACTCCCAGAAGCAAAGGGCTTTGTGAAATCTACTGAGGTGAGGAAGTGGCAGAGGTACATGGACGAAGTCAAGAAGTGGGAAGACTCAAGACTGCCCTTGGTTGGAGGATGTATGAGATAAAGAGTGGCCACAACCGTGTAACAAGGTCGAGTGTCAGGGGGACGACAAGACTGGTGATAAGTTGTGCCAGAGGTGGGACAAGGTGATCAAATTCAGAGGGTAGAGGTAAGTGACCTGTGAGGTGTTCTGAAGATATGGACGATGCTGGAAAGGGTAGATGATAAGTAATGCTCCAACCAAGGGTGACATGGGTTGCATGTGGCCAAAAAAGGAAGCAAGTCGCCAACGGTGACGACAAAATAAAATGTAATGACTGGAAATAAAGGAGTTTGTAAAAATAAATAATGAATAATTGGGGAGAAATGTACAAATACAGAAATGGGTGCCCCAGTGTGATATGGGTGGCCCAAGGAGGGCATAATGTGTTTGGAAGACTGACGAAGGGTGGGGGCCCCATTGGTGAGTTTCTGTATGAGGTAGGTGAAATGAAGGTAGGTTCGCAGATGGGAAAACTGAGTGTGGAGGAAATGAAGGGTTCATGATACTGTGGAAGTGCAGGTAAAAAATAGAACCGTGAAGAGATAATCTGGGAGTCTGTGTGGGAAAGCTAGCAAAATGAGGAGAAGAAGTATGTGGTTAATTCACGACAGGATGAAAGACTATCGGGACTCCCATCCCTAAAGGGTAGTGAAGAACATCATGAGTGTCAAAAGTGCCAAAAGTGCCAAAAGGTGCTATGAATGGGACAACTCATGTGGGTGAGAATGCTACCAGGTGACAGTACCGCAGGTGCAAATGGAGGCGTGGGTACTGCAGAGCCGGGAAGGGGGATCCTAGAGGCCAATATCAGAGGGTGTGACTAGAAATGTAAATGCGATACAGTGGGAAAGACTACATGCCAGTGCTGAGTATATACCTGAAGGGGTGGTGTTGATGAATGATGATCAAGTACCTGCACACATGACAACCAAATACCCAAAGTGAACAATATCTGAAGAGAATCAAAGATATGAGCATGTATTTGATAAATGTGACTATGCGTGGGTGTACCTGACCATGATCTGAAAAAAAAGGCACCCTGGGGGCTCAGGATGAAAAGCGACCCAGGGACTGCTGTGATGTAGGTGACGGGATGCTGATCCCATGGTTGAAGACGGTTTGAAAAATGGACACCTTGGGCTCCCGGAATGGTGAGTGGAAGTTTGGCAAAAGGCCTATATATATCTGTAGGGCCCACATTGCCACCTCATTTATACCTGCTGCAATAGTGAGTGGACCAGCAGTTTCAGAGGAGATTTGGAGTTTTGGGGAGGACGAGGCATCCATTTGAGGAGTTGCGAGTATTAGGTTAGTGGTCTGATCATCCTGCATAGAAATAGGTTTTCAATTTTTGGGCAGGGTTTGTATGGGGGGCCGTACAGGGGTATTTAGGGGATGTGGGCCCCCCATGCGCGAGCGACTCGGTGAGAGGCGCGCATGCGTGCGCGCCTGTACACCAATTATACGTGCATGGGTGTGCAATAGGGGGAAATTAAGGCGTGCCCAAAGGGCGCGCCTATGTGTTGAACATGCATGCATCAATGCGCGCCTGTAGGTTTGACAGGCGTGCACCGGTGCGTGTCTGTATGGTGAACAGGCGCGCGTAGGGGCACGCCTGTGAAGCAAACAGGTGCGCATTGATGCGCACATGTTCAGTGTACAGGCGCGCATATATGCGCGCCTGTGGGAACAAAAACCGCGCCTAGGAGGCAAGGTTGAAGGGTAAGAAACGAGTGTTTTTTGATGCTATTGATGGTGGCATGAGCTGACGTAGGGTCTGTGTTGTCTGTAGGTTGATCATGGTGATGATGCCAGTGTGGTGGTGAGAGCGAGACTGGGCCCAGTTATGAGATGTCGTGGCCATTGAGGGGCCCGACGTGCTTGCTACTTTGGCAACCTGTGGGTTGCTAAAGTTCTTTGAGTGCCCGTTGATACGGGCACAGGAGTATTTATTACAGTTCCTGATCCAGATGTGGAGTCCGGAGCTGCACTGCTTCCTCGTACGAGGAGAGCAGATCCCCTTCACTGCGGTGGAGGATATTTATTTCTTAACTGGGCTCCCCTTTCGGGGAACGCCCCTACCGGCAGAGCCAATGCTGCCTAGGGATACAGCCCTTGTCACGATTGGCCAACGATACTGCTCAGGTCAGGACTTTATGTCTGGGACTGTGGTGAGCATCAGTGCTATAGACTCCCTAGCACATCACTGTATAGCGACGATGATTGTTCGTATATATGGGTCACTTGCGACCCAACGGATTAGTGGTGGCCAGCTGTTGGTGCTGGAGAGAGTGGTGGCCGACGAGCAATTCGCGTGGGGACTGATGCTGCATGCATGGATTGTAGCACAGTTGGATCGCTGTCGGTCCACAGGTGCAGGAGAGTTTGCATTTGGGTCGATCCTAGTGGCATGGTTCTTAGAGAGGGTTCTGATGTTGCACCCGAGGGTTTTACTAGAGATGCCGGGGGCATGAGAGCCGCGATTGAGGCAGTGGTCGACCATTTTGCTTCGTCACAGTGGTGGTGAAGGTGGCCACTTCTTTTCAGTGGAGGTGGCGGGGATATGGCAGCAGATGCCACAGGTTATACTTCAGTACCCCTATGCTGGGGTGGACTTTCGGGGGGACCCGGACATGGTGATACCTCCAGGGGATGCTTTTGACCATCGAGGTATGTTTAGTATTGGTGTGCATGTTTTGATGTATATTTTTTTGTGAGATAGCAGTCCATATGTATATGATATAGATGCTGATACTATCTTTTGTTGTTGTTTTTTGCATGTGCATATGTGGCACCTCGCGGGCGCGAGGTGGAGATGTAGAGGGCGTCGGCTCGTCGAGAGCCGGAGAGACTACCGCATGGAGAGAGACGTCGGTGGGAGGATGTCGTGGGGAAACCAGCAGAGCCCGAGAGGGAAGCGAGGTGGCGCCAGTTTGATGACCCTGGTGTGGGGCCATCACACGCTCCTCCGACGGCGGCCGGAGTGGATTTTGATGAAATACGCCGTCGTCTGGAGACAGTCTTACAGGATGTGCCTGAGGGCATGTGGACGCACATCCAGGATGAGAGCTTCCTGGAGCAGTGTGTGGGGGTGCCGCCACCATGGCGGGCCATAGTGCGGCGAGAAACAGTGCTTGCTGCTATGACGAGTGGACGCCTGCCGCCGGGGCAGGAGGGTCCTATGGGTGGTCCACCACCGCCTGGGGTAGGTGGTGGTGGGACACCACCTCCTGAGGGAGGAGCAGGTGGTGGTGCAATAGAGGCACCATGATGTATATTGTTTATGTTGTATTTAGGCTGGTGAGCCGATTTTTTGTACCGAGGTGTTGTATTGGCCTATGGACATATGTATTTTTGTATGTAAACATTCAGATAGCTTGAGGGGCCTTTATGTATATATATGAGTATACCTTTTTGAGATCCTGATGTTGTCTACATGTTGTTGTTGATGTTTTTGTTGAGTACGTCCATGCTATATATATGCTGTGACAGGTTTTTGTGATATGTCTTATGTATGTGTAGCTTGATGTGATATATGCCAATCTAACACCATGTTAGCTATTTCATCTATTGTTTGATTCAATTGTCTTGGAATATGTGTAAATGTAATGGAATCAAAATGTTGAGATAAAAGCCTAACCTGCAGGTATTTGCGAAAGAGGCATGGATTGCGTACACGGTATACATTGTTGAGCTGGAGAACGACTAGTTGAGAGTCGAGGAAGACGCTAAGGTGACAAATATGATGACGCTGGGCGTTGACCAGGAGGCCAATGAAAATAGTGTATTCAACTTAGTTGTTGGTTACTGGCCCCAAACATATGCCGCTTGAGTGTAGCATTTCATTTGAGGGGGTGTAGAGAGCCCAAGCAGCCGAAGCGAGATTTTGTGTCCAACGGCTGGCGCCGTCGGCGAAACTAATGTGATAGGATGGTGGAGGAAGCATTTGTCAATAGCACAAAGGATAGTTTAGATGAGAGGGGAGGAGAAAAAAGATTAAAAACGCTCGAAAAAAGAAATAACCTAAAGTAGAATGACTACGTTTAAGCATAAAATTTCTTGAGATACAACCCATTGACGGGTTCCTTGAGAGAGAGGCCTTCGGGAGAGGCCAGGATGTATGCGCCTTTGGTGAGGCAATGTTGGATGATGTAAGGGCCATGCCAAAGTGATTTGAACTTACCATGGCCAAAGGTATCATGAGCGATATCATAAGCTAGGACTAAGTCACCTTCGTGGAATGATCGAAGGTTGACATGGCGATCAAAGGTAGCCTTGGATCATTTTTTAGCTGCCTCGTTGTTTTGTAAGGAAGATCAACGATCTTCATCCAGAGACTCCAAGTTCAACAGGCGCTGCTCCATTGGAGCAGTGTCAGGTAATAGCTCAATTGCGGTGCGTAAGGTGGGAATTTCGCACTCGATGGGAAGAGTTGCCTCGACCCCATGGACTAAATGGAATGGTGTGAAACCAATAGCAGTCTTCACTGCCGTTTGATAAGCCCATAGTGCAGAAAATAACATATGATGCCAATTGGTTTTATGTTTATTAACCGTGCGCTGTAACATGGTCTTGAGGACTTTGTTAACTGCCTCGACCTGTCCGTTTGACTGAGGGTAATAGGGTGAGGCAAACTAGTGAGAGAAGCCTAACCGAGAAGAGAGTTCGACGAATATCTCATTCTCGAAGTGTTTCCCATGGTCGAAAACTAGTTGGAGTGGCACTCCAAAACGAGATATGAAGTGATTAAAGAAAAAACGCGCTGCAGTGTCAGCGGTGTTGTTGAACGTGGGCATAGCTTCGGCCCATTTGGTGAAGTAATCAATGGCGACAACGATGATTTTTTTACCATTGCTGGAGGGGGGATTACAAGTCATAAAGTCGATGCCCCATTTACAAAAAGGGCCGGAAGTAATGACAGGGTGAAGAAGGGTGGGTGGAGCTCGAGCTTTGTTGGCGTAGAGCTGGCACTGCTCACAATGTTTCATGGCGTGAATGCAATCGTGAAACAAGGTAGGCCAAAAGTAACCGGCTCGGATAATCTTTTGAGCAGTGGATATACCCGAAAGATGGCCCCCACATGCACCGCTATGGCAGTCGTTTAAGACTCTATCGGCTTCGTCGATGGTCAGGCATCGACGAAGGATGGTGTCGACGCCCCTCCGGTATAAGATATCACCAATGAGAAGGTAGCGTGGGGCTTGATGGAGAATACGTCGACGATCATCGCGTGAAAGGTGATTACCTAACTTTTGAGTTCGGAGGTAGACGAGAAGGTCATCGTACCAAGGATCATCCGAAGTGATGTAAAAGAGATGTTCGTCCGGAAAGTCGGTGTTGACGGGGGCATTGGTGGTGTCAGAGGGAAGGGCCATGACAAGTTCGGCGAGAACGAGGGCCTTCTTACTCTTAGGTGTGGAGAACTCGAGGTCGTATTCTTGAAGGATAACGATCCATCGAGCGAACTTGTCGTTAACTTGCCGACGGCTGAGCAAGTACTGCATAGGGTTGGAATCTGCGACGACCTTTGTGGTGCGAAGCAAGATGTAATGGCACAGTTTCTAGACTGCGAGGACAACTGCAAGAGCAAGTTTCTCTTCGTGTTTATACTTCAAGGGTGGTCCTGAGAGGTTCTTACTAACGTAGTAAATGACGTGTTCATGATTGTCATCTCCGAGCTGGACGAGGACGTCGGCTACCGATACAGCCGATGTTGATACGTAGAGGATGTAGTTGCGATTATAGTCAGGTGCACTAATTAGAGGTGCATTTGAAAGTGCTGCTTTCAGATCGTCAAATGACTGTTGGGCATGGTCGTCCCAGTGAAATGGGATGTCGTGACGTAGTAAGCGAAGGAAACCATGTGCGCGTATGGCATAATCAGGAACAAAGCATCTGAGAAAGTTAGCTTTTCCCTATAGACTCTGAAGTTGCCGTAAATTCCAGGGAGGCGGAATTTCGGTGATAGCTTGGACTTTGAGGGGCTCCACGATAATACCACTCTGGGAAACAATAAAGCCGAGGAGGCGCCCTGCGGTGATGTAGAACACACACTTGAGGGGATTCAAGAGGATGTTGTACTGACGACACCATTGAAAGATGATTCGTAAATCATCGAGATGATGGGTGTGTTTCTTGGATCGAGCTGTGAGATCGTCCAAGTAGGCGAGGATGATTTTAGCCAGATCGTGGAAGATGTATGTCATTGCCCGCTGGAAGGTTGCGCCGGCATTTTTTTAAGCCGAAAGGCATGACACGATAGGCAAAGGTACCCCATGGGGTAGTGAATGTGGTTTTATATTGATCGGCTGGGTGGATTTGTATTTGATTATAGCCAGAGAATCTGTCCATAAAGGAGAGAGCCTCGTGGCCGGTGCAATCGTCGATAATTTGATCGATGAATGGCGTTGGAAAGTTGTCTTTCGGACATGCGTTATTTAGATCGCAAAATTCTGTGCAAATGCGGATAGTGCCCTGTTTTTGTCGATGGGTACAGGGTTGGAAACCCAAGAGGTATAAGCGATGGGGTAAATAAACCTGGCAGTGCGTAATTTGTCAATTTCAGCTTTGATAGCCGCGGCTTTGGATGGGTGTAGCGGTCGCTGTTTTTGGCGAACTGGTCTGATGTCGGGCTAGGTGTCGATGCAATGTTCGACAATAGAGGGATTGAGGCCAGGCATTTCCGTGTATGACCAGGCAAAAATATCCCTGTATTCCTGGAAGAGGGATTTATATGCGGCGATTTCCTGGGGAGTGCAAGCATCTCCAATGGTGATTTCTTCGATGATGCCATTTTTAATGGAAATGTCAATTTTGATGGTGGGGGAAATGTTGGCCATGTTTCCTTCTTCAAACGCATCAGGGGCAGGAATGGGATTATTGAACCAATCGATAGGCCCGGATGGGATAAAATCTTTGGTTTCAATTGTGTAAATGGGGTTTTGGTTAGGAGGCATGGGGGCTTCCTGTGGAGAGAAGAGTGCGCAGTGATGTAGTGCATCCTAGGGTGAGTCTGGGTGGTTTATCTCTTCGAGTATTTCCTCGTCGCATTGGAAACGCTGGGAATACAAGGGATCGTGAGGAGTGATCTCAGTGACAGTGTGATTCCCCCTGATAGAGAAGCAGGGGGAACAATGCTAGGAGATGGGGAGGGTTCACTCGACATAAACGATATATTGAAGTACTGAGGGGTACCCGTGGTGGTTGGGTGGAGAGTCTCCGTAGGGGAATGAGTAGGAGAGTTGGGAGGGTTGCGAGGTGAATCCTCAGAGACGTCATTTAAGAACCATGGAGGCATTGGGAGTGCCTCGGGCTCGGGAGAAATGACTTGAAGATCCTCTAGTGACGAGGTAATGTCAATTATCGCCTCTGTGGGTTGGTGAAGCAGGGCCAATTGACGTTGCCTGTATGCAAGGATCATAGGACACTGGTATGTAAAATGAGCTAATGAATCGTAGAGAGAGTAAGGGCATCTCATACGTTCATTGACTGAAGTGGTGACATAGCGGATGTCAGTGATATTTGAAGAGGACGTAGCAGGGCGCGGGTTGTTTTGGAAGTTCTGGCGCACGGCGGCTAATGTCTGCCGAAAGCGTGGCAGTGCTGGGCAATGATGAGTGTAATGGCCATACTCTGAACAGATAGTGCAAGTGTATTTGGTCCTCAACCCTTTACTACTGGAAGGGTTGGTGGTATTGGAAGTAGTGACGGGTGTTGTGGAAGTTTGATTGGGAGGGATCAAATTCCGTAATTCAGGTAGTGATGGACAATTGTTGGTTTGGTGGCCCTCTTTCTCACATAGTGCGCAAGGTGGTGGGATGCGTGGAGGAAGTGGAGCGGTGGGATCTTTCTTCTTTCTCTTGCCCCTAACTGTAGCAGGGTGGGTGGTGAGTAGGGGGGTAGAGGGGGTAAGGATGTGGATTGTCATGGGAAGTCCTTCCTATGGGGGAAGGGATGGTCAAGGGACCATCTCTGGTGGGTGTAAATACCAAACTGGGATGGCTAACACCATATTTGGTAGTGTGAGTGTTGCGGCTACCTGAAAAGCTTTGATACCCGGTGGAGGGTAAAAGAAGGGAATTTGGGTAAGGGGTTGGGGGACTGTCTCCCAAATGGGACTAGGCCCTTGAGGGGATGTGGATTTGTGGACTGTTGAGTTCGATGAGTGCACAGGAGGATTCGACGGAGATGGTTCTGCGACTAGTGGGACGTTAGGAATGATTGAAGCCTCCTGAGGAGGAAGAGAATCCTCTGTGTGAGTTTCATTAGAGGATATGACGCATACCAGATTAGCAGGATGAAGGAGTGGTGGTGCTCCATGGTACGTCCCTAACAAGGATGGATCTTTGAAAATCCCAGGACCCATCTCTATGAGTGGATATGCGTCTTGGTTGGTGTGGATGAGAGGAAGAATGTTATCAAGGTTGGCAAATGGGTTAGGCTCATAATGTGAGACTTGGTCGATGGTCATGATCTTCCCATTGTGGGGGAACATCATTGTCTGAAAGACGGAAGATGCCATTGTCTTCATAGTGTACATGTAGCTACGGCCGAACAGGATATTACAATCGATAACTTCGATATCAATGAGAATAGTCTTGCCCCCGAGTTCGACAGGGACATTTTGAAAGAGCCCTTCGGGAGAGGATGGTCGTCCGTCATAAGCTCGTAATGTGATGGCAGAGGGTATGAGTTCCGGGGAACCAAGTTTCTGCCATACTATTTTGGACATGATGCACGTAGAGGCACCTTCATCGATGATACACCGATGAACTGTGATGTTCCGTATTTTCACTGGTATTTGAAAAGCGATCAAGGCGGGAAGACGAGGTTCTCCGCTATCAAGATCAAAGGTGATGAGTCGAGTATCTGCAGGGTCGACTACCCCCAAGGCAGAAAGTAGAGATTTCCGCTGCATAGGACAAGTCTGGAGGACTTCCAAGACTGACATGGTAGACGGGGATTGCGCTAAGTCGTCTACCAAGCTATAGTTATGAGCTACCCTAGCCTGTGGGTTGTGGACATTCCTGCGCAAAGGGATGCGAGGGATGCGTAGTGGTGGTTTGGTGGAAGGGAAAGGGATCACCAATGGGGGTCCTGTTGGTGTAGGGTTTGTCTCTGGAGAGATGGGAGTAGACTCAGTGGGTGTAGGATACTGACGATTGTGGGTTTGCAGCAGGATTTCTTCCTCACTGGTGAGGAGAATTGTACGTTCTACTGGATTGTTGGGGTTGTGGTATTGTCCTACCTGAGGTGGGGGAGGCTGTGTGTCCTGTTGGGTGTTTATCACACCTTGATGTGGAATAGGATTTTGTAGCACGGTGGGAGGAGGTTGTTGCACATATTGTTGTGGTGCCTGTTGAGGGGTAGTTTGTGCAGGAGAATGGGGAAGACTACCTGAGTCTTTCAACTGTTTGAAATCAATGATCTGGGGGAAATCGTGAGTTTAATGACCGAACTCACCACAAAGGGAACAAGGGAATATGGTTTTAAAATTATTTCACCCTTGGCATTTGTTATTATTTCCCCCTTGGGGGTTTTGGTTCCCTTGGTTCTGGTTGCCTCCAGTGGGTTGGTGCTGTGGGGGTTGATTCCTGCCTTGACCAGGGTTGTTGTTATTCCTGTTCCATCCTTTCTTCTTGGCATTGTTCGATGGATGAGTTGGGTTGGTTGTATTCAACTGCTCAAAATTTTGGTATTGTTGAGCAACAGAAGGTTGGACAAAATTTACCCCCGCATGTGGATGTGGGGGAGCCATGGGTTGTGGAGGACCAGGAAATGGGAAGTATGGATTTTGTGGTGGTATCGATCCATAAGGTACATAGGAAGGCGTAGTGCTTTCGCTAGTACTATAAGTTGATGTTGAGGGAGTACCACTATTTGTGGGAATAGGTGGATGTATGGGGGGTGCCGGTGGTGGTCCACTGATGGGTGGAGGTATAGCAACAGGGTATGGCTGTTGATAAACTGGTAGGGGGTAATAAGAAGTTCCCCCATATGCTGGTGGGTATTGAGGTGTTCCATACATCGGTGGTGGTTGGGGTTGTGGCCCATGGTGTGTGGTGGCACCTATGAGTCCGTCTGCTGAGTGAGACATCCATGGTTTGTCTTGGCCAAATGGCACAGGTTTTGGAAGATCAGGAAGTACCGTGTATAAGTACCCAGACTGTGCATCGATGAGGTCATATTGTTGGGTCTTACTGATGGCTTCCTCTTTGGATTGAGGGAAGGTGGAAGCTACATCCTTTCCAAGGAGAGAGACAAGTGATCTAAGAAACCAGTCGAGACATTGTTGCTTGGTGGTTTCTGCTTTACACAAACTACGTCACCTACGCCACTCATGAATGTGGTCAGCGATGTGTGTGGCTGAGGTTTGTTTGAAGTTAGACAGTAGTTCTAGACCATTGTCGTGGAAGATGGGTAATTGGAAGAAGTTCAAGAATGCTTTGGCCAATGACTCAAAGGTCGCATGGGACCCAGATTTTTCTTCGACATACCATTTGGCCGAGGGGCCAATGAGTGTGCGTTGAAATAATCGCAGTCTAATGGAATCATCCATAATGATATTGGAAGAGCACCATAGATGAAAGGTCATGACATGGTTGGCGGGGTCATCCCCCGCCTTTCCTTCAAATTTTGGTATGTCTGAAGGAAGTTTTGTTGGCATTGCAGGCCATGTGGCGTCATGCAATATAGGATCATTGGTGAGTTTGGTGAGATCCGGTATGTTGAGAGAGGCCAAATATGGCATCTGTAATGGGGTGGGAGGGTTAGCTCCGGCCATAGTGTGTTGTGAACCTGACCCTTGATGGGGACTAGGTGGGTTGGTGCTCCCTCCTTGAGAGGAAGTGGGTCCCCCGCTCCCGTGTAAAGGAGAGCGAGTGAACGGATGACCTTGGGAAGTTGACCCAAGTAATGTAGAACCAAGCAAAGCTGATCCTAAGATAGTGGCACTCACAGGAGTGTGTGAAGGAGGTGTCGATGATCGAGCACGACCAGATACTCCCCCTAATATAGGAGGGAGATTGAGCAAGCGTCGTGAGTGAAGGGGGTTCTGTGGTTCCCCTATGATGTCAGACTGACTGTGTGAATGTGTGCAAAAAGTGGTGAGAGAAATATATAAAACAAGAGTCGTTGCGTTGAAATGTTTACACAATATATATATCCAAGTCAAACTGTAATCAGATGTGCATCATACATAAAATGAGAAGGAAGAATATATACGGGTAAGTGGGTTTTGTCCACGTGGGGGGAATAAAAAAGAAAGCAAATGTTTGTGTCCTAGAAGACGTAACGTCCTTCCTCTCAAATAGCACTAGACCTTCCAATAGTACTCGACAGTGGGGTTTGAAGTCACCGGAAGAGAAACTAGTGAAGGATGAAACAATTGGTTATAATGAGGGGTAGAGGGGGCATATCCCGAAAGAGCTGGCAATATTTCCCAATAGCCGCACAAAATCCAATCAAGGTGCAATTGCAGCCCACAATTGCCACCTGGGTAGATGTCCTAAAGTTGGTCACTAGGTACCTCGGTCAAAGTGCGGCATTTAGATTTTCGGCCTAAGAAATGGGTCACGGGTTGGATCCCGTCCAAGAGGTGGGTGCCTCAAGGGGGGATGCACAGAACAACCGGACCTCGGCCTTCAACCCTTCACATGTATCTCCCTGCCTTATGGTGATTGGAACACTTGACTTGGAGGATTTTTAAGTTCCCTATTTGACAACCTCTATGTTTTGACAATGTGAGAACCAGATAACGGGGAGTTATTTGGATGCTTATCCCCGAAATCCTACCTAGACTAAAAAATTTCTTTTGGCACCTCCTGTGGAGGGAAACTTAGTGAGTTTTTAGAAATTTTTTTAGATGTAGTTGTTTTGGGAGGTTGGGGGTGCAAACCAACCTTGTTGAGTTAACAATTGGAGTGGATAGTCTCGTCAAGAAAAGATGGGGTACTTTCGGAATCCCTTTGGAGGAAACTTACTTTGACCTCCACATTTCAAGAAGAAGCTATGTGAGTGAAAAGTGACTTTTGTGTGTGAGTGAAAGTGTGCCAATTTTTAGTGAATTAGATGTCACCTTGCTACATGTGGACTTCGCTTGGTCCTTACAAGAGTTTGATTACCTAATTAACTAAGTGCCTTTGGTACAACCTTGCGTAATTCAAAATCCCTATAAAGCTAGCATGTGGACATGTGGGTCCGTTACTATCTTTTAACTCCCTATGGTGATGTAATCTAAGAAAGCTTGAAACTATCCTAGATTGAGCATGTGGGCATGTATGGGTCCGTTACAAACCTTTAAACTTCCCTAGTGTTTTGATCTAAGAAAGAAGAAATTCAAACACTATCCTATCTTTGTGACATGTGGGCATGTATGGGCCCATTACAATATTAAGATATGTTTGAAAAAGAAAAATAAGAGGGGTCCCAACAAGGGCCGTTGTCCTCTCCTAAATGTTTGAAATTTTGTTTAAGGGAGATGAATTGTTTCACAATCTTGTTCTGATTCTCAAGGTCGCTTGAAGGCGCGAGAGAAGAGCATACTAAGCGATTTCAATTCAGCTTCTAGTCCCAAATGGAAGTTATATGTGATTAAAAATGATTACCACCTTATCTCGTAAGTCAAAACAAGACATCCATGTGGAAAAAAGCAAAGAAGGGAAATTGATTTTTATCCTCCTAAGTGCCTATGTGTGTTTGACTAACCCCTTTATATGATGAGGGGATTAAGTGTGGTGCAGTGTTTAGAGCATGCTTAACATCATTTTTAAGAAGACAAATGGCCTTCCCCACATCCCAACAACTTACAATGTGAAATTTTGCTTAAATGTGTAGCCCCTAGTGCAGACAGAGGCACACAGAGCGCAGGCACATGCACAGAGATAGGTTTGAAAGCACATGCGCGTAGATAATGGTTGTTGGTTAAGTGCATGCGCGCACGATGCGCGTCTGTGGGGTAAAATACCTGCACACCTGTGAGAAACGACCGAGAAAGAAAATCCGGATGGATTTCTCTCAATTCTCCCTTGAATTGAATGGTTGACAGGTCGGCCTAGGCCAGTTTATGCACCTGCAAGTTAATCAAACTAAAAGAAGAGCAAAATAAACCCAAATGAGGTAGGAATTTGATACCTATCCCCAGTACGGTCGCCAATCTGTTGCACCCTTTTCATCACCTTGGTGAGCAAATAAGAGGTGCTTGCATGCCCATTTGGGTCTTGCTGAGCATGACAGTTGTAGAGGAAAGAGTTAGAGAAAGAAAAACAAAACTATAAGCAAGAATTAAACTAATAACAACTAAAATCATAAGAATAGGGACATAGAGATAACAAAACAAAAAGACCAATATCACCAATGTTTTTAGGCTGATCTATTGATGAAATCAAAGTACCAAGAAGAAAGGGGACTATGAGTCCCTTCTTCCTCCAAGGGAAGGCTCTTGGACCCTCACAAGCTTGCTCTCCTTACAACAAAAAAAAATAAAACGATGATGAAAGAACTCCTTTGCAAACCCACTCAACGGAGAGGTGGATTGCTCAATGAAATGGTGCCAATGTGTTCTTGCCAAGGATGGAGTCCTTAAAAAAATATAGGCAGCATAACATTACATTAAATTCCTTCAGAAAATGAGGTGCATTCATGGCTTTTTATAGCATTGCTTTGGGATTTTGTGTAACTGCCATGTAGTGTGAAAAGAGGCCATTTAGAGCATTATTAGGTCTTTGACCAGCCTACCATGTGGATTCAGCTCAGATTTGAGGGTCAAATCATCTTGGGAGCTGATCCATAAGTGGTTGGGAGGCCGACCACTTCAATAAATGCGTCATTTAGCAGGTGCGCGGATTTTTGTGCTAACAGCCACACATCGTGCGCGTATGCGCACATGGTACGTTTCTGTTCCGCGCATGTACGCGCGCGCCCAACTTCTATAAAGCGCTCTTCAATTTTTCACTACTTTGTATAGTTTTTGACCTTTTTTGAATGCTGTAAGATTAATTCGGGGCCATAAATGACTTCATCGCTGTTTGACGATGCTGAGTTCTTGTCGCCACGTGCGGACGAAATTTCAGTGATAACAACTAGTATGACTTGTAGTGACTGGTGTGTTTCCCCCAACATGAATTGCAGTGGTTGGTTGATCATATCCAGTATGACTTGGAGTGATTGGTGATGTGTCTCCAACATGACTTGCATTGAATGGAGACTTCTCCCTTTGTCTTCTGTTTTTCTTATTCTTTCTCTTTTTACTCCTTTTAGACTTATGGTTACCATGAGATGAACTTTCACCATAAGAGGTAGAAGGAGGAGGAATATATTTCACTAGCAAAGAATATTTAGGTGCATTTGGAAAATTCATAATGGTCGTTAACCAAACTGGTATCCCCATAGATAATCCAACAATATTCAATATGGCCATCAAAGGGGTACCACTATTTCCAAAAGAAGGAAAAGGAAAAGAGTTCCCATGGGAAGGGGTCCCTTGGTTGGTAGTCATAAAATAATTTCTTGGCACATGACCAATAGACAATACAAAGGGAGCGTTGGTGGGGCATGACATTATTGACCCCTCATATAAATGACCCCAGGGACATTGGTGCCCATATATACATAACTATCCCTAGCATTAGAAAAAACATTGGGGGAAGGACAATATCCATGGTTAAAATTCCAACCAAATGGGAAACTAACATTCTATATCATTGTGATACCTATAGGGTTACCAAAGATAGAAGGCAATCCACTTCCGGTAGTAAAACCAAGGCTTTTCCCACCAATGGAAACAAATCTATATGTAGGAACTTGCGAAAACACAGTGGATGTACAAATGTTAGGTAGATCTGTGGAGGGAAAGGATGTTACTAGCAACACCTGTCCATGCATGATGGTAAATTTTTGAGATAGGACATTTCCCTTGGATGATGAGATGGGACCTTGCCCTTGGATGATGAGATAGATTTTTTTTGAAAAAGTTCACGAGGGATGGAATGCTATCTATGTTGTGGTTTTTTAAGAAACAATGAAGTCTTTTTCAAGTAATAAGACCAAATTGAGACATATTTTACCACCCCATGGGTAAATTTCAAATATTTAAGAATGAGTTTTAGAGATCTTAATGTTGGATCAACCTTTCATATGAAAATCAAATTTTCTTTTTGATATCTGATATGAAAAATAGTAGAGATATACCAATATGACTTGAATGTTGAATCTAAGGAGAGGAATGCACATATTGATCATTTGAGGAAAAAATTTGAATGATGTAGAGAATATGGAATTTCACTCAATCCCAAGAAGTCAATATTTTGTGTAGATCAAGAGAACCATTGGGACATATTGTCTCTAAATATGGTATTTTTATTGACCAAACAAGATTTAAATTCATTAAGAAAATCCTTTTCCCTGATAGTAGGAAATATCTCCAGTCATTTTTTGGCAAGATTAACTTCATAAGAAGATTCATTCCAAACTTTTTCAAGATAGTGAAACCAATGAACACTTTGTTAAATAAATATTATCTATTCAAATGTAATGACCATAGTAATAAGTCCTTTGAATATATTAAAGAATCCATTGTAGAAACCTTGATGCTAGTGAGCCATGATTATTCTCGAGACATTATCATTTTCTCATTTGCATATGAAGATACAATCATTGATGTAATGTTGTAGAAAACAAAGATGAAAATGGAAAACTGATCGCTTTCATGAGTAAGACCCTTAGAGATGCTGAGTTGAATTACACCGTTACTGAGAAGTCCAATCATTGAAACATTTTAGAAGTTACGTCGGTTACAACAAAATTATATCCTATGTCCCATATCCAACTGTCAAAAATGTGCTAAATCAACAATATTTCCTTGGGACTAGGAGAAAATGGGTATCCAAGATCCAAGAATATGACCTTGACATTAAACCAAGTAAAATAATTAAGGGGAAAGGATTGGCCAAGATGTTAAATAAAGAAAATGAAAAGGATTTGGAATTAGGAGAAGGTGACCAAGTGAATCTGGTTTTGGGTGAGTTAGAAAATGATGAATGGTACTCAAACATATTTTACTACTTGAAGAACTTATCATGTCCCATCCACTTAATTGATCACAAGAGAGAATCTTTGAGGATAAATACCATGATATATTGTTTGACTCAAGAAGGTCTTGGTTGGAGAAATCTTGATGGGATAATCCTTAGATGAGTTAACAAATATGAAACCAACATGTTACTAGAGGAATTCCATTCACGATTCTGTGGGGGACATTTTGTAGACTAACTACATCACAAAAAATCTCAAGGGAAGGTTACTACTACAAATTTCAAAGATACCCATTAATATGTTAGGTCCTTTCAACCATGCCAATTCTTCTCTAGGAAACAAACATTGCCTTCTCTACCTCTGAAAACGGTCATTGTTCAAGCACATTTTCAATAGTGGGGTTTGGATTTTATCGGTGAGTTCAAGGAAAATTCTAGTAATGGATACCAATGGGTACTCACTACTATGTACTATTTCACTAGGTGGAATGAGGCTATACCTACAAAGAAGGAAAGTAAATAAGTTGTGATGAAATTTCCTGAAGAAATAATAATCACAAGATTTTGGTGCCCCAACTAAAATTCCCATGAATAATGTAAAATCTTTTAGTTCCCTTTGGCAATTTTCTACATCAAATATGGAATACTATTATCTCATTCTTCTAATTTTTACATGCAAGGGAATGGACTACCTGAATCTAGCAATAAAAATATTATGAATATCATTAAGAGGACTGTGGGTGACAATAAAAGGAATTGGGATAGCAAGATCAAATATGCACTATGAGTAGACTGAACAACGACTAGTAATTCTACTGGAAAGAGACCTTTTAATCAGTGTATGGAATGGAATAAATATTGCATGTTAACCTCCAAATTCCTATATTACATCTCATGCAACACTTTACAATAAATATGGAGGATTCACAGTGGAAAATTTATCAACTTGCAAAATTAGATGAGTCTAGAAGACATGATTTTGATCAAATGCCAAGGAATCAAGATAAAATTAAAGGTTATTTGATCATAAAGCAAGAGATAGAGAATTTGAAGTGGGAAAACTTATGATCCTATGGGAGAAGAGGAAGGAGAAGCCAGGTATGCATAAGAATTTTGACAGTATATGGTTGGGTCTTTTTAGAATTGTAACTAAGGATCGAATCAATTCATTCTACTTAGCCATATTAGATGGAGAGAAGTTTCCTTTGCCTGTTAATGAATGAATTCTCAATTTGTATTTCCCGTATGACACTTGATCATGTTATCCCATGCTTAGATTATTCTAGGGCATGTTGTGTATTTTATTGCATTTTGTTGTGATATTTACTTATTTTAATTTATTGATTGATCATATGAACTTATAGTTAGTTGAAATTTTGATCTATGATTGCTTCATGTTTATTTTTCTACCTTTATTTACTTTCCATATACAAAGGATATCATATCCCCTTGCTTTTTTTCACTAATGGTATTATGTTAGAATGTAGCTCGATTTTTTAGTTTGATGCAGAGTGTAGGCCTCAGAGTACTAGAGATTGCTAAGGTTCTCATGCGCTCTATGATGAGAACATGTCCCCATGTTGGAGCCAGATTTTACCCCCCAACTTCTAGGGGTAACTAGAGGGGAAATGTCTTCTCCAAAATCCACATTTTAGATGGTAGATTTGATGATGTCATTCTAGAATCGCCACATATAGCTACCCACAGATGGCTCCATCCATACTCAGCTCAGTTCACTCATATGCTATGGTGCATTTACACACCTAGGTACATAATCTTGAAACTTCATATCAAGTAATAATGGTAGTACTTGAGGCATGAAAATGGTGATAATCGTTTGAATTGGATAGTGAATCATGATGCTTTGGAGTTATTCGTTTTTCCTCATCTCACCTTGGTGGTTATTATCATTTTATAGTCAATTTTTGTTCATGCTTGGGTAAATTTTTACTATGGGGGGGCCTTAATGTGGGTAATGTGTCCATATCCATTACCATAAATGACATATTCCATTTTTCACCTATGCGTTGTCCTTTATTTTGGGATGTGTGTTACATGTACCTCAAAAATGTCCAAGCTTCATAATCCCATGAGAATAAGGGGATATAAAGCTCAAGGTTGATGCAACTTTGTAAAAAAATGATATAGAAAGAGAAAAATCCCCAATTCAAAATGCGGGGAGAAAGAAACAAATAAGGAAAAAAACAAATTATTAAAAACCAAGAAAAAGAATAAGCATGATATTTACCCCATCATTAAAAGGTCATCACCCCAAGTCCTATGCAATGAATTCATATATTATAAAAGAACCTAGAAAATAAAATGTCAAAATCAAAAATGGATCAAAGCTATAAAGAAAAAGGAAAACATGGGTTTGGAAAGACACAGTGTCGAGGAAAGAGTATCTCATTGCCTAAGTGCTCCCTCTACAAAAGCGATCAAGAGGATAAATATTATACATGTCCTTTCATGTCAATGGAATCCACCCCATGAAGGAAACCCCAATCCATATCAATATCATTTCAAATACCCCTTGATAAGTTTCCTTGGTACATACCTCATGGTCTGGGTATTGACACACCTGATAGGGGGAAATAATGACCCTCCCATACCTATACTTGGAAAATTTCATAATTTTGTAATCTACTGTGAAGTTTGAAGAGGATATTCTCTAAGATATATCTAATGGATTTTGTATTAACATGACTTATTTTATATGTTGTGTTTGGATTGTGTACCTTGACTCCGGTCTTCATGATGCCTCTTGGACCATATGAGCCCCCTCCTTGGATGATGATTGCACATGGTTGATGACACTTGGGCCCTTTAGAGGATGATTAAAGGGGTATCACCCCACTTGTATGGAGGACATATCCACCATTTGAGGGATTTCATTTGGAATTCCTAGCAGGATGTTGGAGGATTTTATCACATAGATCCATGCTCAAAATCCCCTAGCACGTGTGGACATGACCTTGAGGTAATTAGTGATGGGACATTTCACCTAGAGGATGATTTGATGGGATGCTTAACTTTTTGATGAGGATTTTGGGCCTTTTCTTGATAACATTGAACTTGGAGTGATGATGTGGCACTTCTCCATGCATGATGGTACCTTTTGGATATGGGACATTACCCTTGGATGATGAGATTTTTCCCTAAGAGCATAGACATTTCACCTTTATGATGATTGGACACTTTTGATAAAATGTTGGGTTTTCCTTGAGGATAACATGACACCTTTGATGACGTTACTCCCTTTGGAGGTTTTGAGGTACCCTTATAGATGAAAAATTGCACCTCTTAAAGGAAATGTTTCACCTCTTAAGCCCTATTTTCACCATTATGGAGTCAGTCATCCCCTTTGAGGTCACACATGCCACACGTGTGAGATTTTGAGCACTATTTTGTGGGGTGTTTTGACATTTGATCTTCTTTACATCATGTTATAGGCATCATTGGGGGTCTTAGAGACCTATCCACTCTTTTATCATGTATTATTTATGTATATTTTCCTTATCTCTAGGGTTTTTGAGAGATAAAGGAATTATTTTATGTTTTTAGGGTTTCTATTGTGTGATAAGATTGCTAGATATCTCATATAAATAAGATAAGCACTTGTCATTTTAAAACCATTGCTACTGGTGGAAATTTACTACTGCTTGTCTCTGTCATGAAGAATTCTATGGATGGTTAACTAGGGAAAGTTCTTTTGGAGCTAATGCTTTTGGATCTTTCATTACTTGGATGACATGGAAACTAGGAATTTTATGGATGGAATATGTATTGAGTAATTTTTCTCTTTTCATCTTGTGGTTTGTTTGATTATGAATTTTTAGATTGATGATGTTCTCAAGTGGTGATCCTTCATCCTCTTTTATCATTTTTTGAACAAACGCTTGTTAAAATCCTTGGGAGGTTTACTAGTGGAGGAACCTTCCCTTGTATCATCCCCAAAAATTTTAGGAGGATTTACTAGGGTTAGTAGTGGACAACCTCTAAGCCTCACCCTAAAATTATCCACTTCATTCTCTCAAATAAGGACATATTTTTGATCCCATATGACTTGTTATCGCAATATTTGTAATTGTGCAAATCCCAACACAAGATCACCAACTATTATGTAACTGTAGGAAATCCTACCATTGTCACCTTAGTAAGAAATCCCCCCACTTTAGTGATGGAGGAGGTCCACCACGAGGGAGGATTCCCTGGTGACCTCAATGGATCAAAGTAGCAAGTGTTTTATCCAATCCTACCACCCCCTCTCTTGATCACCTAAAGATAAGTCTAGGCTTGTGAAATAGATTAGGTTAAAAGGTGCTTGAGTACCTTCCTAGAACAAGAACACTTTATATCATTTATATTATCAATTCCAAGTAAAAACATGCAATTAAAACCTCCTAAGACACTAGACAATGATAATTTTCTATAGCTGATACAAATTTGCAGCAATACAACAATTTATAACAACAAGTGTAAGTTTGCATCAACAACAAATAAAAGAGATCATAAATGCATCAATTGACAAGGAAAACATAGAACATATCCAATAGATTAATGTCCAATTATTCAAATCAATTTCTAAGCATGTTATACCACCATTAGATCAATGCATGCATCAAATTTAAGTGTTATCAGGTGGATGTAGAAAAATTTTGCAGCAGTGGCACGTTTACCACTCAATTAGAAAAATTTAGTGTTAGTAAAGTTAGTATATAGCTTGAGAGGTTAAGAGTAAATAGTTTTTTTCTCACTTTCACCACAAGAGAGATTAAATGATTAGTGTCTTAGGGCTATGGATTTGTTATGACATCAATGATATCAATTAGAGATGAAACTAGAAAATATATAATAGGTAGGGTTTAAACTCTAAGGTGATAGCACATTAGGGCCTTAGGGTTTAAGCCTTGAGGATAATGTTTTTGCTAGAGTGCAAGAACTTTTAGGCTCTAGCAACCTTTTCTCCCTTATTAGATACTTCAAATAGGCCACAATCAAGAGTCTAGAATCAAACTCCTAAAGTGATAGCACTTTAGGGCTTTAGGAGTCTAACCCTAGGTAGGATTTTATTCGCAAATTTATGGATGAAATTATCCTTGTGAGAGCAGGAAGAACTTATGTTCCTCTCTTAGGGTTTTACCAAGCAAAATATTCAATATGAACAAGTGAAATTTACCATAAAAATCCAATAGCATTAAATTAAATTGCATAAATTTACCTACTTCACCAAGACATGAAAAGAACAAACCCTAATTGCAGAAAATCCATCCAAAAAGAAGAAAAGAATCATCAACACTTGACCTCCAAGAGATAGCACATGAATAAAAAGAGCTAGTAACCTGAATATAACAAAACATTTATACTTAGTCTCTCACATGTGTGAGAATAATGTCATGATAAAATGAGTCTTGGATAGCCATATTTATATGGAAACCTGATGGGTGTTATATATGCACTAAAAACACACTAAAAACCCTCAATTAAATTGTCAACACGGGGTAAGTAAACTGTTAAGCCCTAATATTGGCTCATTACCCCTTAATTGGGGCATATTACATTAGTAATGTTATTTTATTTATGTTGGCTTTATTCCATTAGTTTTAATTATACCTCCTAGTCTCCTATATATACCAAGGAGACATTTTCATTTGGAATCATCTTGGAATTGTACATTTATGTGGGCATAAGGAGGTTGCCCTATCAAAGAGGCTTATTATCTGAATTTATCCCTTTTTCAAGGCATTGAGTACTTCTTCAGAGGTTTTTCTATGCTATATTGATATTTGGTTCTTAACATATGGTATCAGAGCTCAAGGTCTTAGGGTTTCGCTGCTACATATGAGACACCTTGGAATTTTTGCTATAACTTTTTTTCTACAACATTTTAGAAGGAACGAATTGGAGGATATTTATCAGACAGATCAAGGTACGTTGGGTTAAAATTTCAGTTCCTGAGGCCTTATAATTTTGGATATACAGCCTATGCAATATAGGGTTCTGGAATCATACTGAACTGAGTCATTACTGAATTTTTGCTATAAAATGTTTTCCGTAACGTTTCAGACCCTGAACTCTGGAGGATATTCACATAAATTAGTAAGTTATATATGGTACAAATTTAAGATTTTGGGGCATCTTAAATTTGTATATACACCCTGTGGAAGATAGGGTATCAGACTAGTTGCTAGAAAAGAAGCACCACAGAGCAATAAAATAAAACAAATGTGGAAACAAAACACAAAAGATACACAATACAAGAGAGACACAGATTTATGTGGTTCACCCAGTGTGGGCTACGTCCACCAGAGAAATTTCCAGGTCCTTCCTTTATTATTATCCAGCAAATAAAGGGATACAACCTATAGCAAAATCCACTGTAACTTCCTCTTCTTTCTCTCACAGTCTCCTCTCTCAGAATACAATATTCGCAATCAACCATAGCCACAATACATTTCCCTCATAAAAGAGGGTTGCCTTCTAGGGCAAAAAACCCTAACATAATCTCTACCGTTAGATTTGTGACCTTATAATGAACGGTCCAGATTTACAATGAAATTACAATATACATTTACAAGGCAATTTTTCCTTCAGGGGCTTCGCCCCCGAACCCCCATTGGGGGCCCGCTTGCCCCCAAACCCCCCAGCTGGAGGGATAGCCCCCCATGGACCCCGTAGAGGGGGTACCCCCCCTCTACACTCCCTTGCGTGGAAGAGTGTACATACTTCTAGGGTGTAAATACTTCATGGGGTATAAACACGGCTGAAAGCAAGGACCTCGGAATCAGGAAGATAATCAGGCTCCACAACCAACACTAGTCCTATTGACTAGTCTCAATAAGTTGTTCCGGGTAAAACAATCATAACTTCTTCCTATAGTATCTAAATTGAGTGAGACTAGTTTCATTGGATAGTGGACAGTCCATAATATTTCTGGTACGAGTTTCAAAATTTTATATCAATTAGTTTGTGCAGGGCATGCTATACAAGTGACATCTCCCGGAAAGGCCAAAAATCAGCAAGTTGTGGGGAAGTTACTGTAAATTCCACTTGGCACATCCAATTTTGATCATACTTATGGAATTGCAGAGAATACATATCAGAGAACTACAAAAAATAAAGTTTCATACTCATAAGGGCCGAAACTTTGGAGATACAGCAGAAGAAATATTGTCTAGTAGAACCACCTCAAAATCAAGGTTCAAAAGTGATACTTGACCAACATGCCACCCAAAAAGGGAACTTATACACCAAATAAGCCTCCAGATAATCCTACATGGACTCTTGATGAAGGTGAAGAAACACATAGGGACATAAATGATTTACAAAAGAAGACAATAACAAAAGATGAACTACAAGAGATGATGGAGGGTTTAAAAGGGGAGATCATGGAAGGATTGAAAATTTTCATAATAGAGAGGACACCTGAAAGTGAAAATGTATCCCATGAAATTCATGATGAGGACACAAGGAAGGTGAATCAAGAATGGAGAAATTCCAACTTTGGGTTGAAGACCAACCATGTCCTAAGATCGATATGAGGAAGTTTGATGGCAAGGACCCAATCACATGGATACTTCAGATGGAATAATTATTTGATCTACATAATGTGCCACATACACAAAAGGTACGAATTGATTCTTTATATTTAGAACCCAATAAATTTGTATGGTATCGATGGCTTTGTTCTCGCAAATCAATCGTCACTTGGACAATTTTCACGGAAGAAATGATAACACGCTATGAGGATACAAGGAGCAATGCCTTCTTTAGACAATTGATGAATCTCAAGAAAAAGGGTTCAGTTACAGAGCACATTGAGAACTTCCAAAGATTGAATATAAAGGTAACAAATATTCCAGATGAGCACTTGATTGATGTATTCATAGGAACTTTAAAGGATAACATTCAACATGAGGTTCGCCT